>PVJX010018866.1:0-35677 GCA_004027295.1 Dolichotis patagonum
TCAGATTATTTCCAGCTGTGCTTCTCAAACCTTACTGTACATAGGAATCTCAAGATCTTGTTAAAACGCAGCTTCTGTTAAAAAGCAGATTCCGATCAAATGCAAGAGATCTTCTTAAGTACTGATTCTAGGTTGGACTTGAGATTTTGCATTTCTAACAAGCCCCTAGGAAGAATCACACATTTATTTAGTGGTGAGGGTCTACATTTCTACTCTTCCACTGCACCACCAGGAGCAAGAGTAGGTTCATGTACATGTGTTGAAATATGTGCCTGCACTATTCATTGCTGAGCATCTCGTTTTTTATCTTGGGACATAAAAATCAATTTCTCAAATAAAATTTGCATAACAGCTGGGTGAGATGGCAGCACAACTAAATGTGGTAGCCAGAGGCTTCCCTTCCAGGCTCTGGGTGAATTCCAGCTATTCATCACTTGGTGAGGGGCATTCCTTGGTTTCTTATGGAGTAACCTCTGTGGAATGTGATCTCAGAAGTATCACTGCAGAGCTAGAAATATTTTGAAATGCTATCTAAAGAAGAATTTGTTTATGATTATAAAGAACCACTTCTATAAGAAATTCCAACTGGCTTACAATTAAGCTCATTAGGTTTTCTAATGCATCTCTATGAAGGTGTTTTTATTTTACCACCAGAGAAGGTGTAACCACAAGATGAAAAGAGTCTTGGTCATTGTTCTCATGGTGTTCTCTGGTCAGGGGAGGTTAAGACATTAATGTATGAAAAGGAGGTGACTCAATGGAAAGATAAACAAAGGCTAAAGAACATTCTATTGAACCTGAAGTCAATCTGAATTATACTTATGGCTTCCTTGTCTATTAATCTGTGATGACGGACAGAGCACCTAGGCTATGTGGACTTCAATTTTTCACACACACAAAATAGGGATAAGAGTAACTACTTCTTCAGTTTTCAGGTCTGTAATCTTGAGTGACTACCTCTGAATAATTATGCAATTTAGACCTTACTCCTAGCGTATTTTCAGTTCAGCCTTTAAACTGTCACTGGAATCTAGTTTTAGACAGAGACATAAAGTGAGAAATACTTATTCAATCATATTAAACATTCTGGCATGACTAGATTCCCTAATCTCTTCCCAAAGAAATAAGGCACCCCAACGGACTTCTGTGGAAAATAGCCTTAGAAGATGTAGCGTCAGTATTTCTCTTAACATCCAAGACATTCTATCATTTTGAAAATTAAATATATGCATATAATTTAGGGAGGACTTTTAAATCTTTAAATATTATTTCTATTTGGGATAAAAATGAAAAGTATGTAAATGATACACAGTAACGGTATAGTTCTAACCATTAAAGTATAGAACATGTAGATTACTTTTCAGGAAAATGTTTTTAGCTCCACTAAACATTTTTCAATTACCATATGCTGTCTTTTTTTTCCCCGTAAAACTTCACATACATTGAAAAACTGTTATCACAGTTTAAATGTTATGTTGGAAATCATGTTTATCACAGTCCCCAAAATGTTATAGGTTAAACAAAACTCTTATCAAGACAATGCCAGTTCACAATAAATTCATAATGTTTGGGGTATAAGTTGGACCTTGATTTTCTTTGTTCTCACTAAAAACAAACCATCAAACTAGTAGGCTCTGAAATTGTGTCTAAGTGGGAAAAATTTACTGTTGTTGAGTGTAAGCAAAATATCAAAATAAACTTTCATGGTAGATAATGTGTTAGGTGCTCATATGCTATTTCTATAGCACTGCCTAAGTTGACTAAGACCAAGATGAAAATGAATGATGCAGGTATACATGGATGTGTACATGCAATGTATAAATAACACAATATATAATCAGGGTGTTTGTAAATATTTTTCAAAATATCTAACACATTCTAAACTATACACTGTAGTTGTCTAAGAAAATCATTTCTTGAATCAATACAACTAATATAACAGAAGACTTAAAGGAAATAACCGTGAGGGGCCAGAGAGAACTGATGAGCTGAATTAGGTTGCTTCCTGCAAAGGACCCTCAATCGCCAGCCCACTTCCTCTGGATGAGTCATCCAAATGGTAAAAGGGAGCACAGCATATCTGATGTGATTAATGAAAATGCAGGAAGAGTTTTGTTCTCTCTTAGCTGATTAATAGGTAATAAACTTCTGGTAGGCTGGGTACTCCTACCCCAAATGTGAGTCTGCTCAAGTACTCTAATTTGAGATTAATAAAGAGCAAATTTATTAACCTGAAGGCTGTCAGTGACTGGCACTTAGTTAGTTACTTGATTTTTGTTTTGTGTGAACCTTAAATCAGGAAATGCAGTAATGTTAATGTCGGCAGGAGGCCCAAGAGACAATGTTGAACATTTGCTTGTAGAAATTTATATGCATTCACTGGCTGTCACTATCGATTTGACTTAGCTGCTTCATCTTTCTAATCCCTGCAGCATTTTGCCTTGGGCAGAGCTGCAGGGCTGGAAGAAAAAAAGAAAATAAAAATTGAAATACATTATATATTTAGAAAGAAAGAAAAGAGGAAGACAGAAGGAGGTAGAAAGAGGGAGGTGATTTGGCCCTGGGAGTATAGGAAAACCCTGCCCAACATGAAGTTAGGCTGGAACCTTAGCGGTGTGACTCTCAGCTTCACTCTTCTTAATAGGAACTTGTAATAAGAGCACTTCTTCAGCTTGAAAGTGCATTTAATGTGGGGAGGACATGATACATTCATCGTAGCTCCCCTTTTCACTGATTCTAATGAAAATTTTATCTTCCCTAGTATTCTTAGGCTTTAATGTGACTCTTCCTCTCTTGAAAGACAAAACTAGCCATGGCATAAAAAAGAAAAATATTCATTATTATAATTATTTTCCAAACATTTCATACTCACTTGATCTCATTTGTCCTCATAGATTTTTATTATGTTTCTCCTCCCATTGTCACGAATTTTAAAGGGGGGGGAAACTTTGAAAATTTAAAAAGCCAAGCATGTTTGACTTATTGCCCATTATTTATATCATTTTATCTTATTTATCACATAAAAAGACATTGTAGGCAAGTATTCACACTGGTCACAAATACTACATATTAATTAAAATATGTAAATATAAGAATTTTAAAGCCATTTAGACATTAGCCCTAGGACAACATAGGTGGAAGGAGGGGAAGGTATGAGGTGAAGGATAGAGACAGAGAGAGTAGGTGAGAGCAAGCCGGACAGCTTCTAGACGGACCACGCCAGCTTTCCGTGCATCCCCTTGGCTACTGGGCTCATGGCTCATGGCTGACTTCCCATTGGCTCCAGCTATTGCTCCTCATCCTTGTGTCTCTGCTGATCCTCCATGCTTACTATTAGACCTCTTTCCACTTTATTATTCCCCAGAGACTGTGGTTACCTCTTCTCTGTTTTAGCAGCTGAAAGTTCACTGTAGCAAGCCTCAGCTGACGCAGGATGGCTGCCTGTATGTAGAGCCGAAGTATGCAATGTACAAATGAAAATCTATACCTAAGTAGCAGCTAATTCCTGCTACTTCCTGATAAATTAATATACGTAGGCTAATTGAGTTTTTTCCTATAAGCATGTTGTTTACTAATAATTAACATTATTTAAAATCTCCCAGCACATTTTTCAGAATAATTGCCTGATAAACAACTAATATTACATTGTGAGATATATTGAAATTATAAATAGAAATACTTATTTGTTTGCTGATAACATTTAAAATACATTTTTATCCAACAGTGCAGTTAATTTTTCCATTTGTATACTTATAAAGCATTAAAAACCTTGAAGACTCAGTTACAAACTGGTAGTTGTGAGTTCAGAAAAGTTGAAGTGTATACTAAGGCAGTGTAAAAGGTCAAGGGGGCACCAGGAAAACGCTGCTGGAAGTACACCTCTTATTAAAGGTCAATGCTTGGACACTGTGCCCTGGTAGAAATGAATAAATTGAATACAAAGTCCTTCTATTACCAGGAACGTGGGAAGACTTAACTGGAAACTATCTAGGATTTTAACTCACTCATTCAACAAACATTTACTGTCCTGGATGCCAAAGACATAAAAAAGGAATAAAACATGAAGGTGTTTACAAAGAGGACAGAGATACAGAAAAATTAATAATTATAAAAAATGAATATCCCATAATGAAGGAAGAATAGGCATGATAGGAACAAGATGGATAAAGGATTCAAAGAAGTAAGGAAAATTTTACAGAAGAGATAAGTTTTTGATTTGAATTTAAAACCTGGGTCACTCTCAGGCATGTGTAGATAGAACACAAGGTATCCATTAATTTGGTTGGGAAGAAAATGTTTACATATTTTTTCCTACATATGACTTTTCCCTGAACTTTACCGGAAAATTAGCATTTGCACTGATGTTGTATGTAGGTGTAAACCACAGTAATATTAAGAGTATCATTATGTGAAGTGAAATAAACTAACCACAGAAAGACAAATACCTCACAATCTCACTTATAAATGGAATCTAAAAAAGCTGAACCCATAGACATAGAGAGAAGAATGCTGGTTACTGAGAGGGTAGAGTCGGAGAAAACAAAAATCTTTGATAAAAACACAAAATTTCAGTGAGATGGGAAGAATAAATTCAAGGGATCTGTTTTACAACATGGTGACTCAAATTAAATACCAACATACTGTATACTTAAAGACTGCTAGGAGAGTAGATTTTAAGTGTTGGCATCAAAAGTACATGATACAATACAAATGTTAATTATTCTAATTAACCATTGTATAACATATGTGTATGTGTGTGTGTGTATATATATATATATATATATAAATACATATATATAATGTCAAAACATCATGCTGTAAATGATAAATATATTTTTTTCAATTAAATATTAAGTAAATAATTTAAAATGAAACAAAAGCATTAGTAATAGCTATGATATTTTGTCAGCAACAGAAATCACAGATTTTCTAAAATAATACTTATTTGTCCTGCTTCTAGATTATATTTAATACACAAATACATTTAAAATACATACTCATAAATTATTCTAGCATTATTTTTAAAATGTTTAAGTGTTTTAAAAATTTCACTAGATTTCTTTATTTTTACATGATTTAAAAACATGATCCTGAGAAATAGTCCCTGGGCATCATCAGAATGTCAAAGGTGTCAATGGAGCCAAAAACATCTCTATCCCCCAACTAGGGAGAAAATGCAAGGTAGCTTGTGCAATTATAGAATGTATTTACAAAAGTATACAGAAACAGGAATGAGAAAGACAAAAACAATACCAGGGCAAAGTATCATAAAGATCTGAAAAGGAAGCCTACTGTGCTTTAGCAAGGCAAAGTGTAAGTTTACCTAAAAAAAACTTAGTAGATAGCATTAAAAAATTGTTATGGTTTGTGTCTGGATATCCTTCCAAAGCCTCATGCAGTCATGGGGGAAGGCTTCTAGAATTTGTGATTCATTCATGGTCCAACTCTGGGATTATGGGTATGAGTGCTGCACCTACCCTGGGGCAAGTAGCCTATGTACAATATAAAGGACAGAAAGAGTCTTTGTTCTACATTCCTCCCATTTTGGTCTTGGTGCTTTGGCTGTTTTCTGTCACCCTCTGCTGTGTGCCACTCTTCCTTGGAGCCAGCCAAATATGCACTAAAACCTTAACAAGCTGTGAGCTAAACAAGCTTTTCCTCTTTTAACTTTGGATAGTGGGTATTTTGTCCCAGCAATGAGAAAAAAGTAGCTAACACATAAAGAGAGGAATAAAAAAGACAAAACAATATTAAGGCTTAAAAGATAGGAATGTTGTTAGGGCTTGTGCCTGTCCTAGGATCTTGGTATCTTGAATGGAGAACTGAGCAGAACTCAGAGAAACGAAAGTGAGACACAAATGTATTAGTCAGGGTACACTCCTCAGGGTGGGGGCAGGCCAGGCCCCAGAGGAGCCCAATGCCAGAGCCTACCTGTGGTTTTCACATGGAAGGAGCAACTCTCTGAATTTGCACAGCAATTCACTCCCATCAGGTTAAGTCTCTTTCTGCTGGAGGGGAGTTTTATTCCTTATATAGACTCTTTATGAGCTGTCACAGCACCCAAAGTTCATGGGGTAGGGGGAATGACTTTAACACCACAGTGCAAATGAGATTACAATGAATTATAATTGAGTTGTGATCACTTTCAGTTGTTTGGGGTGTTCTATAGCACATGCATCCCCACGCATGGTTTATCATTACAGGTGGATACTCTTTGTGTTTCCTAGAGACCTTTTCTTGGGCTCCCTAGAAGCCTACAGCACATGTGCCTGCTTGTCTTTTCCGGCTGTGGTCTAGCTGTCAGAATCAGGAATACTCTGTGGTGTTTCGAGCTTCCTCTTTTTTTCCCCTGGCCCTCAGACACCCTTCTTACAGGAATTTCTCCTCTTTGCTTCCTGCCTAGAACCATAAAATATGAATGGCTTTACAGTGGAGGCTGTTTTGTGTGGGCTTACTATATACATGTTTAGCTGCACGTTAGTCTTCAGTGATTCATAAGTAATATAAAGAAGTGATGAATTACAAAGATGTTAGAATTAAATGTGAAAATTAGGGCTTAAAAGCTACATTGTTAGGAGAGATATCAAAGAGAGGAAAACAGTAATATGTGACACTAGTGCTTGAGAGGAAGGAACAGCAAAGTCCATGGTCAATGCCACTGTTTACACTAGACAGCCTTGGCTAATGGGTACCAAACACTTTCTGAAAATGAAAGGCCATTCAACTGGAATTGGTGGTAGAGAAACTACATGTTCTAACACAACTGAAGGTTGAAAGCCTGTCTCACATTATTGGGGGGGTGGCAATAAAGAGTCCAGGAAATAGAAACAATGAGCCTAAACTTCACTATATTCTGTTATGATATCAAATGATTTTGTAGCATTTGCCATACCCCAAGTGTAGAAAAGTTTGTCATTTTACGCAGAAGAACACTCAGTGAAGAACATTCAGTGGTAGGCATAAATGATTTGTGTTTCTAGGGGTAAGTCCTCTCACTGAAATATGTTGATGCACTCAACAGTAAGATTGTCAGGACACTAAAGCATCTTTTGTGTACATTTCTCCCATTAGGAACAGCTCTCTCTACACTGCTCCTCCAATTCTGATGGACTTGAGCTTCCCCGTGCTGATGACCCTGTGTCCCCAGAGCACCGCATGAGAGAATGTGAAGGAAACACCACAAAAGGGCAGCTCCTTCATGTCCCTACCACTCACTCACCTTGCCCTGCACCAGTGCCCCTACTGAGGAATAGGTCTAATATCATAACTGTGTTATGAACTGAATCTTCAGAAGCTAAATGCACATCTCTACTTAGAATGCTAAAAGACTCTATTATTCTTTAACATAACATTGAGAACTGATATCCTGAATGTTTCCTTACATCTATCAATTTCTAATATAATACACAATAATGATTTTTTCCCCCTGGGATACAAAGAAGTTCCATATATAAGCCATCCTGGATTCCTCCCATATTTAATGGATCACAAAGCCCTGTCTGTTCTACCTAAATATATCTTTAACACATATATTTATCTCCATGCCTACTAATACCAGCACTAGCACCTAGGTCTTGCCTGCAGTGTAGCAGCAGCTTCCCATGGGCTTTGTGACCCTGCCCTTGTGCACACTGAATCTGTTTGCCACACAAAAGCCAGGATGATCTTTTTCACTTCCTGCCTAAAATAAAAGTTCTCTCTGACCTCTAGAGTCAGTTGTGAATTCCTTAACCTAAAAGACAAGATCATTAACATGACCTCTGACTTTACCTTGAGCTGTATTTCTCAATATTCTTTCTTGCTCAGCCTAAGCCACCATTCCATTTTCAGCTCTGCTGATATTTAATCTGTTGGAATTCTGTTTAATATGCTATTTCTTCTCCTGTGAACTCAATTCTCCTTCCCCATAGCCTTTACTTGATGAATAACCATTACCCTCCATACTTCAGTTCCAGAGATGTCTTCTCCTACAGCAATTGTAAGGTGCTTCTTCTCCCACCTCCTTATGCATCTGTGTTCCTTCCAGATAATTCCAATGAGGTCAGATGCCGTGTCCTTTTTATTCTCATTGCATTTCTAGTTCCTGGAAGACACTTAATATATACTTGTGTAATGGGTAGATGAATAAGATAGGTTTGTAATGAAGTTTACTGTTTAAATAATATTGACAGAGTATTTATGTTTTCTAGTCAATGTTTCTATATATATTTTTAAATGTCAAAATAAATGTCAGATTTGCTATTTGCATAATCACTAAATATTAATTGATGCTTGATTACATGAATAACATAGGTAGGAAGGTCTACATGATTGTCATATGTATTTTTTATTTTAAAAAGCAAAACAGAAAAAAATACAAATGATACATAACTTCAAAAAAGAAAAAAAGAGTAGGTAATAGACACTAGTTACTATATTGCATATTGTTATCTCAGAATTAGTTGTTCAGGTTATAAAATCCAGGCACAAAAATGATCAACCCAACAATGACAGCACAAACTTCTTTTTGATGAACTAACAGAGATTAGCAGTATAGTTATCTATCTAGTATCTAAATATACATACATAATTTATATATGTTTACAACATACATATAATCTTTTCCTTTCTTCCATTTCTCCTTTTCCTTATCCCAGTGGTTCTGTCCTTTTGAGCACTTCCTTTCCCTTTCATTATTACAATATCTATTGTATATTTTGGATCTTATTACTCTTTCAGATTTTTATTTTTTATTGTTTTTCATACTAGGGAGACAATATAATATTTATAAAGGTGAGTTTGATTTATTTCACTTATGAGTATGGTCTCAAGTTGCCTCTATTTACCTATAAAAGCCTTCAGATTATCCCTTTTTATAGCTGAGTAATATTCTATTGTATAAAAATACCACATCTTTTTTAATCCATTCTGTGGTTGATGGGCATTTGGTTGTTTCCAAGATTTAGCTATTACAGATTATGTTGCTATAAACATGGATGCACATATATTGCTATAGCATGATCTTCTCAATTTTTCTGGGAAAATAACCAAGAGGGGAATCACTGGATTAAATGGGATTTGCAATCCTAGACTTTGAGGACTTCCTACACTGATTTCCATAGTGGTAGTACCAGTCTACAGTCCCCCAGGAGCAGAGAAGTGTTTCTTTTTTCCTATAGACCTGTCAACATTTGTTATTGGTTGATTTCTTGATGGCAGCCATTCTTCCTGGAGTGCTATGGAATCTCTGTGTTGTTTTAATTTGCATTTCTCAAATGACCAGTGAGGCTGAGCATGTCTTCATGTATTTATTTGCCATTTGTATTTCATGTGAGAAGTGTGTGTTCATTTCAGATGCCAATTTTTGGGTTGGGTCTTTTAATTTGGGGGGCCTGATTTTTTCAGTTCTTATTCTAGACATAAGGCCTTTAACTGATAAACAGTTGGCTAAAATTCTTTCCCACTGAGCTGGGGATTTAGCTCAGTGTCATAAGGGACTGCCTGGCAAGTGCAAGGTCATGAGTTCAATCCCTGGTACCAAAAAAATAAATAAAAAAATAAAATAAAATTCTTTTCCGTTCTTTGAATTTTCTCTTTACTCTGTTGATAGTTTCTTCTGAAGTACAAAAACTTTAATAAGAAGAGATCCCAGTTGTTGATTCTGGGAAGTACTACCCATGCAGTCTGCATTTTGTTCATGAACTATTTGCCTACCCTTATGTAACCAAGATGTCTACTTAACTTGTCTTCCAGAGTAGATTTAGTGTTTCTATTTTAATATTTAGATCTTTGATACATTTTTTACTTTAGTGCATGGTGATAAATATGGGTCTCTTTTCAGTCTTTGGCATGAGGAAAGCTAATTTTTCCAGCACCCTTAATTAAAGAGGCTATCTTTCTTCCAGTGAGAAAGTTTAGCCCTTTTGTCAAAGATAAGGTGGCTAAGTGATTTGTAGTTGTGTCTGCATCTTCTTATCTGTTCCACTGATTCTCAGGTCTGTTTTTTGTACCATTGTCATGCTGATTTTTAGCTTCATACTATAATTTCAAGTCAGAGATTGCCTTGCCTTGGTTGCCCAGGATTGCTTTTGCTATTCTAGGTCTCTTCTGTTTTCAAATGAATTTTAGGTATGTTTTCTCTAGCTCTGTAAGGTATGTTATTGGTATTTTGATCATAATTGCATTAAATCTGTATAACAGTTTTGGGAACATGGCCATTTTCACAATGTTGGCTCTTCCTAACCCAGAGCAAGGGATATCTTTCCATTTTCTGACATCCTCTTCAATATCCTTTTTTAGAGTACTGTAGTTTTCAATGTATAGGTATTTTACAACCTTTGTTAGGTTGATTCCTAAGTATTTCATCATTTTGGATGCTATTGTGAAAAGTGTCATTTCCATAATTTCTTTCTCCATGAGTTTGTTGTTTATGTACAGGAATGCTATTGATTTTTGAGTGTGTATTTTGTAACCAGCTGTACTGCTGTATTTGTTTATTACCTCTAGTAGTATTGTGATAGAGTTGACCATCTATGTAGAGTAACATGTCATCTGCAAATAGTGATCATTTAACTTCTTCCTTTCCTAACATTATTACTTTTATTTCTCTCTCCTAATATCTCTGGCTAGTGATTCCAGAACTATATTGAATAAGAGTGGTGACAGTGGACACCTTTGTCTTGTTCCTGATTTTAGAGTGAAAGCTTTCAGTTTTTGTCCATTTAGGATAATGTTGGCTGCTGGTTTGTCATAGATGCTTTCATCAGATTGAGGCAGATATCTATTCAAGTTTTTGAAGGGTTATTATAATGAATGAGTGTTGGACTTTATCAAAAGTTTTCCTGTGTCTACTGAGACAATCATGTGATTTTTGGCTCTGTTAATGTGGTGTATTACATTTATTGATTTATGTATGTTAAACCATCCCTGCATTCCTGGAATAAATTCCACTTGTGCATGATGTATAATCTTTTTGATGATTTGATGCATTCTATTTACCAGTATTTTTATGGAGAATTTTTGCACCAATGTTCATTAGGGAGATTGGCCTACAGTTCTCTTTTTTGGTTGGGCCTTTCTCTGATTTTGGTATCAGAGTAATACTTGCCTCCAGGAATGAGTTAAGAAGAATTGCTTTTTTTTCAATTTCATTGAAAAGTCTGAGGAGTAATGGCATTAAATATTCTCTAAATTTCTTATAGAATTCAGCCATAAATCCAACAGGGCCTGTGCTTTTCTTTGTTGGTAACTTTTTAATCATGTTTTCAATCATTAGCTGATATTGAGCTATTCAAAATTGCTATATTTTCTTGGTTGAGCTTTGGTAATTCATATGTTTCTAGAAATCTGTCCATTTCCTTTGTGTTTCCTACCTTATATAAGATTTTCAAATTAGGTATTTGTGATCTTCTGAATTTCCATGGGATCTGTAGTAATTTCCCCCTTTTCAGTCCTTATTGCATGAATGAGTTTTTTCTTTTTTTCTTGATAAGTTGGCTAGAGATTTATCAATTTTATGTTTTTCTCAAGCTCTTTGATTTATTAATTTTTTGTTTTGTTTTCTTATTCTCAATTGCATTAATTTCTGCTCTGATATTTATAATTTTCTGTCTTCTGTGAGCTTTAGGCTTGACTTGCTCTTCTTTTTGTAGAAGCTTGAGGTGTAGAATAGGTTATTTATTTGCATTTGTTCTGTTTTCCTGATGTGACAATTCATTGCTCTATATTTGCCTCTTAGGACCATTTCCATTGTGTACCATAGGTTTTGTTATGTTGTATCTGCATTTTCACTGAATTGTAGATATTGTTTAATTTCTTCTTTAATTTCATCTGTAACCCATTGGTTGTACAAGAGGTTGCTATTTAATTTCCACGTATTTATGTAAATTTTACAGCTTCTTTTGACATTAGTTTCCAATTTCAGTGCACTATGGTCCAATAATATGGATGAGATAATTTCAATCCATTTTCATCTACTTAAGAATATTCTATGGGCTAATATATGGTTTATTTTATAGAATGTCCCATGTGCAGCTGAGAAGAATGTGCATTCTGATGTGGTTGTGTAAAATACTCTGTAGACATCCATTTGTTGCAGAAGTAACAGCAGAAAAGTCCATTTGTTGACAGGTTTAATTCAGTTCTGTTATTTCTTTGCCAACTTTTTGTCTACTTGATCTATCTCTTGTGACAATGGGGTATAAAAGTTCCTTATTACAATTGTGTTATTGCGTATTTGGTTTTTCATTTCCATTAGTATTTGTCTTGTATAGTTGGGTGCTCCTGTATTTGGTGCATATGTATTTATGATTGTTAGCTCTTTCTGTAGAATTATTCCCCTAACATGTATGTAGTGCCCTTCTTTATCAATTTTGATCAGTTTTGGTGTGAAGTTCACATTGCCTGCAAATAGCTACCCCTGCTTTTTTCTGGGTTCCTGTTGCATGGAGTATTGTTTTCCATCCTTTGACTTTTAGTCTAAGAGTTTCTTTTGGAGTCAGATGTGTTTCCTGTATACAGCATATTTTTGGATCTTGTTTTATGATTCATCTCCTCAATCTATTTATTTTAATTGATGAATTGTGGTCATTTACATAGATGGATATAACTTATTTGTACTGGCTCAACTGTGGCATGTTATTTCCTTTTGTTGGTTTCTTACGTTTCCTTCTTATTTAATTGCTTGCCCTGTCTGGTGGTTTCTTTCTGTTGTCATTCTGGAAATTGTAGGCACTTTTATCTCTGTCTAGTACATCTTTTAGTACTCTTTCTAGGTTTGGTTTGGTGGACATGAATTTCTTCAGTTATTCTTTGTTATGGAATTATCTAATTTCTCCATTAATTTTCAAAGATAGTTTTGCAGAGTACATTAATCTGGGTTGAAAGCTGTTTTCTTGAGGGTTTGAAACACTTCACTCCAAGATTGTCTTGACTTGTAGGTTTGTGCTGAAAAGTTTGTCATGATTCCAATGGGTTATCCTTGATAGGTGAGTTGTGTCTTTTCTCTAACAGCTTTTAGTATTTTGTTTTTAATGCTGAATGTCTGGGATCTTAATTATTTATGTTTGGGTGTAGATTTATTTTGGTTATGACTGTTTGGCATTCTATATGCCTCACTTATCTGTATATCTGATTCTTTTCTCATATCTGGGAAAATTTCTGCTGTTACTTCTGCAAATAGTTTACTGATGGCATTTGCTTTGATTCCTGTGCCTTCACTGATGCCTATCAATCTTATATTGTTTTTCTTTGCATTGTCTTGAAGCCATTGAATTGCCATTTCATGCTGTCTTGTTATTTTTAAAAGTTATTTCCCTTCATGACTGCTAGCTGTAATCCTGTCATAAGGTCTAAAATTCTATCCTCAGCTTCATTCAAAGGGTTTCACTAGAATTGTTTATGTCCTTTGAATATCTCTTTGAATTTGTTTCATGCATTAAACTTCTCTTCTGTATTGTTCATTCAAGGTTTCCTTCATTTCTCCAGGCTCCTATACTTTTAAAACTATGTCTTCTCTAGCTATGCTGAGCAAATCCTTTATTAAGGTTGTCATTTCTTTCTTTACATGAGAGATTATTTCTAATCTGATTTCCTCTATAGCCTCATGGATTTGTTTCTTTATTTCATTTGCTATCTTTTCAGAAATTTCAGGTGTGTAACTTCTAATGTCCTCTATTTTGATGTCTCTTGTAATTGTTCCTGATGGACTGGACTTTTGAGATTGCACTATTTTTTTTTTTTTTGCTTTTGTCATTTTTACCTCTTGGGTTAATATTTTTGTCTTTTCAGTCCCACAAGTCTCAACTGTATGTTGTGTGTGTCTCAGGGTCCTACTGTGTGGTTGATGTTTTACCAATTGCTGGGTCCCACAATGAAGAGGAGGCCCAGTCATCTGAATTACTCCTACAGAGCCTGATGGATGAGTCCTATATTCTTCCCAGGCAGACTAGCCTAGGAGTATTGATATAGGGTCAACTCTTAGTTCCTATTGTTACTATGGCTTCAGGCTTTTCCAGGCCACAAGATCTACCTGCCTATAGTGTGCACCTAAGATGGGACTCTACTGTGTCGCTGGATGTCTTGGGGGCCCTTTTGTTTTCCTCCAGGTTGGGGGAGGTCTTGTCAGCACTCTCCTTAACCCACCTGCTGTTCTGTGTATGGAAGAAGGACTCACTCACACTCTTGAAAGACTCCCCAAAGTCCTACAGCTGGAGGAAGTTTATTGCTGCTCCTGTTTACCCACTGAGGTCCTCTATTTGACAGGAAATTCACCACACTGTCACAAGCCCACTGAGGTCTTCTGTGGGAGTGAGGGGTCACTGAGGCTCCCAACAGCCCACCAAAGTTCTGCAGGTGGTGAAAGTGGTTGTTAATATTCCATAAGCTGCTGCAATCTTTCAGATCAGGGGGGAAGGTAACCAGCAATCCTGCTGATCCCTGGGTCCATGGGGCAAGGAGAAGATGAGGACGATGATCCTGTAGACCCCTAAGTCTATGGGATGAAGATGAGGGGCCCTGCCTGTTACATTAAATCTAAAATGTTCCCGCAAAGTTGCATGTGTTTGGAAGGTGGCTGGGTTAAGGAGTCGCTATGCATATCAGAGTATTCATACGTTGATGAGTTTAGCAGCTGAATACTCTGTTAAAGAAGGGCACTGGTTGGAAATGGGTCACTGGGTGCCTGACCTAGGAACATGTAGTCTTGTCCCCAGTCTCCCTTTGCTCCCTGCTTCCTGGCTGCCATGGGCTAAATGCCTTTCCCTCTGCCATGTTCCTCTGCCATCCTGTTTTTGCCTAGGAGGCAAGCAACTGTGGACTGAGACTGTGAGCAAAATAAACGTCTCCTTTAAATCATGGGTATCAGGTGTTTTTTCCCAGTTATGGGAAAGTGACTAAGACTCTGACCCAACAAAATCCTTAAGATGCTGGTTACTTTCTTTTCTCTCCCAGTCTCTGCAAGGTACCACTTACCTATATGCTTCTCAATTGTTCACTAGCACAAGAAAATGGAAACATAATGTGAGACTGTTTGAACCAGCCAGTCTACATAGTAGGTGAAAATGCCCCACAATTTGGTCATGTCAAATGGTTTACTTCACTAGATGTAGACGTTTAAAGCCTTCATTTAATCCTTAAGTATAATGTACTAAACATTTTAATTTTAAAAAATATTGCTTTATAAGTTATTTTTATTGTTTTATGTTCCCTAAATGCAGCAAACAAGTGACAAGACTTTGAATAACTTTAACACACACACACACACACACACACACACACACACACACACACACACACAATCTGCTAATCATCTTTTTCTCCCTACCCCTTAACAAGGTAGACCCATAGAAACCCCTAACAAGGTAGACCCACAGAAAGTCATGAAAAACAACTGATTGACAAGAGTAAATGATACTGGAAGAAACTACATGGGGTAATTATGAGGAATGTAGAGCACAAGAGCCATGGAAACAATACTCAATAAGCTCTGGTTACCACTGAGAGAAAAACAGGGAAGCATCTAGGGAGTAGTAGCAAGAAGTATTGCACTGGCATATTGCTAAGTGTCTCTAGGGCAATCATATTTGGAGGCTAGATATCTTGCATCACTTACATTGCTGATAAATGGTTCTTCATTTTGCCATCATCCTATCCCTAAATTACTTTTTAGTTTGATTTTATGAATCAATGTCATATTTAAAATATGAAGACTGATTGGTTTTAAGTAGTGCATTGTAAAATAATTTGGAAGTCAGTTTTGCTTGATTGTTCCCATCCTCTAAAGTCAGAATGCATGGATACTGTAGTCTGTGGACTCTTCCTCTGATTCTCAGGAGGCAACAATACTGTTATCTGGTCTTGGATGCTGCTATTGCACCCCGAAGACTGGCTGTTCCTCCTCAACCAGGTACAATGCCAACTCCCTTTGTTATCATAGGCATACACATCTCACCTCAAGTAGTGCGAAGCTACAAAACTTACACTATTTTGTTTTTTAACTTCGCATTCTCTCTATTGTTCTCCACATGGGTCTAGGAAATTGTATTAGTTACTAGGAATGCTTTAACAAAGTACAACATCATAGATTGGGTGGCTTAAAACAATAATTTATTGTCTCACAGTTCCAGAGGATAAACATCTGAAATCAAAGTGTCAGCAGAGATATGATCTCTCTCTAAAGCCTGTTGAAGAGGATCTATCCTTGCCTCTTCAAGCCTCTGGTGACCCCAGGCATTCCTCACTGGTAGATATATCACTCCAACTTCTACCTGGATTCCTATGGCTTCCTTCCTCTTTCTGCAAGGACATAGGTAATACTGGATCAATGATGCACTGTATTCTAGTATGACCTCATCTCAATTCTCCTGCAAAGGCTCTTTTCAAATAATGTCACATTCAGTGGTACTGGGATTAAGACAACATTTAATTGAGGAGTGCAATTCAATCTATAACAACACAGTAAGAGAAACTCTAGCTTGCATTTGTGTTACTCAGTTTCTGTTTCTATATATTCTATACAAATCTCTTCTCATTTAAAGGTAAAAGATGAGTTTCTAGTTCTATCTTTGGAGTAGAAAATTACCCCTTAAAATTATATGGAGGCAATGAAGTTTTCACTGTATTACAGTCCTCAACATTTGCCAATCAAAACTGTCCCTCCAATTTGATTAACTGTATCAACTATACTTACTAAATTTCCCCTAATCACTGGCAAACAACTGATCACAAATCATTACTTTTCAGAAACTCAACCCTACAATTCTTTGAGCTGGTGAATTCCCATCAGTCAGTAATATGTAAGTGTATTTTCCTTTGGTCAGATGTTCAGAAGTCATTGTCTTCCTCCTCATAAATCTCAAATGCTTGCATATTTCATCACTGCAAACTTTCCGCACTGCTTCACTGATGGCTCTAGGAAAAGCAATGTTAGAAAAGCAGTTTTGTGTAAACCAACTGTACTGTTGTTTGTATCTGAAGATGACCACAAGACTAGACCTCTGGAAGGAGAAAGCAGGGTGTCTTAAAACACACATAACTGGGTTGAGAGCATAGGGCCAGGTTTATCAGGTGGGCAAGTCATGTATGAGTCAACTGTAATACTTGCGTCACTCATTTTAGAAGCTTAAAGTATTTTCATTGCCCAAAGTCATCCACGATGATAACACCAGCATTGAGCACAGCAGTCTTACTCCATGTCCTCAGAGACAGTAGTAGGAAAGTATTACAGATCATAGATCCCCTAAGAGAGCTGCCTCTTGGCCTTAGATTGGAGGGACCTCCCTTGTCTGGGGGTGCTAGGGTTTGGAAATGCTTCTAGAGTATCCCAAGGATTCATGTGTTTCCATATTGGTCCTCAATATGGAAATACTAATGGGTGATGGGGTCTTCAAGAGGTGGAGCCTAGTGGGAGGTTGTTACTAGCCTCTCTTTGGACCCTGGCTTCTGACCCACCAGATGTTCCTGCTATGATGTCATCTGCCATAGAATCCGTACTGGAACTAAAGCAGTGATGGTGCTATACCCTTAAATTCCAGAATTGTGAGCTGAGTCAACCTAACATATCAGCCTCAGATATTTGTTACAACAATAGAAAACAGACTAAAAACAGCCCAAAGTTTTGAAAGAAAATCCTGATTTATGGAGTATATAGTCCAGAATGAAGAGAAAGACAATAAGCAAATAAATAAAGATATTTATATTTCAGATGGTATAAACCACTCATAGAGATAAGGGGGAAATAGAGCACCAAAATTGGGTGGGGTTGGGTTTCCAAGGAGGTCCTTGCTGATAAGGTAGGATTGGAGTAGAAACAGGAAGAGGTAAAATATAAGCCAGAGACCTTACTATTCCTCTAAACAATACTTCAATTGGCAAAATTGATTATCTTTGTAAAATTCCTTCCCCCAATACAGATAATAGGCTTAGCTTTCCTGTGCTAAAATTCCACCAGCAACATGACTAAGACAAACTGACCCTTCATTATGTGTGACAGCTCCAGATTTCTTCAAAATGGTGCTAAATTAAAGTAAACTCCGTGTAGGGCTTTCCTCTCCCAAACCTAAGTGGTTTGTGATACTCTTATGCACATCAGATAAATAAGACAGACACTAGGGGGCAAAGAGAGTTGTGCTGTTCAAAAATACATTGTAGAAACTCAGTAAGTTTTTGTTAAACTGAATTTCTTGAACTCATACCATTTTGCTAGAGTTTTATCTGGTCACTGAGACTGATTTTCCCATTTGGATCTGCTTTTTCCACCATTATTATAGTTCACATTTTTCTTTCTTTCATGATGCCGGCACATCAGAGCTGTGATGTTTCTTTCACTTAAGTTGCCTCTTAGATTACTGAATGTACCAGAATGATGAGGAATCGGTGATGTAATGCTGTGGGATGTGGAGAGGAAGGGGTATATTCTTTTCTCTAAATGCAATTTCTAGATAAAGAGAACTCCCAGTGCATATCCAAATGCACATTTAGAGAGTTGAATGTCCAGAGGGAGGGACAAGTTGCTCAGAAATAATAAAGCCATTTCTTTTTAATTCCCCTACTGATTTCAGCTGTTTCAAAGAAAGAAAGGCAGAGGTTCTGAAGCTTCATGTGTGTCACTGGGGGTTTGTGCCTGAGGGCTATGGAAGACACATATTGTTTTGTTTTCCAATTCATTTCTCGATTTGTACCAGATGCCTCCATCAGGGTGGGGTTTCTATTTTCCCATCATGGGCTCCTGTCAAAGTCCTGCTATTGAGGCTATTATTTTAAATTCTGTTTTATAAGACATGTACTCTATTTAATCATTTTCTACATTTTATCATATCCCAAACCTATCATTGATAGCAACAGCCACAAGTCCCTGTGGTTTTCTTCTCAGGAAAAAAAATTATGTGAAGAAAGGTAGATCTGGAAAGAATATCAACCAAATTACTTTGCAGAGATATTTTTCTTCTTCTCTCTGAAAGAACTTTCAACCACTCAAACATGAAACAAAGTTACCTTATTCAAGATGGGTCATATATACATCAACCACTTATGCTCAGTGTTTGTTGAGAGTCTATTCTATGTTAGTCACTTTTTAGATCATGAGGATACAGTGTAAATAAAAACAGAAAAAACCCTGAAACCCATGTTTTTATATTTTATTTAAGAACATGAAGTGGCATCCTATTCAAAACTTTCTAGTTTCCATGGACCATCAAGAGATAGGGTCAGGATTTACCATTTTAACATGCATGTCTAGTTTTCCCTACCTGGATTTTTTACTTTAATTTACCTCCACTTGTCTTCTATTTAGCTTAATGAAATAATTACTCTTTATATACCACTACTGACTTAAAAAATAATTACAGATAACATGCCAAGTTCAAACTCATGAACTGAAGAGCTTCCAACTTTCCCCTGATTTACAGACCCTATGAGCTGCACATAGACATAACTGGAAATAAAGGAAAAGTTGTCTCACATGGACACCAACTATGGTGTCCCTTTTCAATAGGGTCCCTTTTCAATAGGGAGAGTTCTCTGAACAGTCCATGAACTGTTCTTCTGGAGATTTTATCATTGTATACAATCTTTAGACAAATCATTAAACTTAACAGTCTTGAAACTGGCTCTGACTTTAATGCCAGTTAAGTTCCATTGCCTATAGTTACAGGCTACATTCCTACTGTTCACAGGGGAAAGACTGTTCAAAGACCATAGGTTGTTCCCCTTCTGAACTGAAGCAACACCAGCTCAATTAGATAGAACTTTGTTACCATTAAGGGAGGTCCACGGTGTCTTCCCAAATTGCAGATGCTTTATCACTCATGTCACAAATTTGTCATAAGTGGGCAATTCCTGCCAAGCTGACACGCGTAATTTTACTTCTTCTGATGTCACCAGATGATATAACTCACTGCTGAAACAGTGTTGACAGTGGATGAGAGGAAACAAAAAAGAATCTCCAGACAAGGATAGTATCACAAAAATAAGAAATGACAATGAGGCCATTTCTGCATATGTCTGCATTTCAATTGGTAAAACACAACCTGGAGACATAAACACAACTGTGGCCACTGCGTAGCTAAAAGATTCTGTATCCAGGTGTGAGCTGAGTAATTTGCTCCAAGTTCTGCAAATAATTACCTTCTTCCCTCAAAAAATACCAGAACAGATTGATGTCCTTCCATCCTCCCCTTTGCCGTATAAGCAATACATGAGAATAGCAAATAAAATGAATAAAGCCAAGTTTTTAAGCAACTGCCCAGCATAAGTCATTACTTGGCATGTGGCGATAACATTTGTCTATAATGGTTCTTCACAGCATGGCATCCACTTCCAAGTAGATGTCTTGATAAATGTGACATCAAAATTCACGCCTAAGGAAAAGCTGAATGGATATGAAATTATTCCATTTCCAAATGAAATAAGTCTCTATGACCATCTGTGATCATGTACACAAGCAATGTGCTGACTGAACACATCTGCCATGTTTGAAAATTTATTTGTTTTCATACCCTTTAAAGGCAATGAATGAAACATCCATCTCCTGGTATCCTTCACAGCACATGTTGTAGTCACTCATAGTTATTTAGGAGCTATCTTGGGTTGCATACTAAATACCAAACATTATGGAAAGGGCTGAGTTATAGATGAGCACACATGTGATGAACACAATATCCTGAGAGAGATTATATTGCAGTCAAGGAAAGAAACAATGACCAAGTAATCACATAAACATACAATGATACGCAAAAGCACTAGGTCTTCCTTGATTCTTCCAGTGAAATGGGTAACTCCTTCCTCTCCCCTCCATCCAATAGCACCATTCTTGTTTATGTACTCTAGCATTTACTTGTGTGTATCCTGAAATACACATTTGCCATATATCTGTTTCATAGAATGAAACCCACTCAGGAATACTGTATCTTATATCTGTGCTACTCAACCATCTACCTTTTCTCTCCCCTATTGCCTGTATCATGCCACTGTAGAAATACATACTCCTTTATTTGTTTGTGAGTGTGTCTTGGGGATATCCAATCCATTTTGTTTTATTTTTAGTGTCTCTATTTAAACAATGGAACTTAGAATTTATTAGTGGTCCCTTTGGGATACTCTAACTCCAAAGATGAAATGGTGATGCTCAAAATAAGAGCAATGGGTATAATATCCCCTGCAAGGCAGAGCAATTGACCCAAAGGCATAGCCATTCATATGGGAATAGGAACAATTTTATTGGACCCAAGGACCCAAAGTTCGAACAATACTGGTTGACATCCATATCCTATCTTTGATAAAACGAGAAAATAAAAGTAAAATGGTAGGCTTTTCACTGGCTAAAATTCAATTGATGTTTGGATTTCCTTCCTAAAATGTGCCTTTTCATAAAATAATGGTGATTGGATGATAATTTTTAAAAAAAGAGTATTAAAATTTAAAAAGTAGTGCATTTTTATAGTAGTTTTTAAAAAGTATTAAATTCTAAAGAAAAAGAGACTTTGTATCACTTGATTTTTCTTCTGGAGATTTTACTGCCATATAAATTCTAAATATGTGAGAAGACAGGCCTATGGTGTCTGCTTTCAATGGCTAGAAGAGCAAGCAGCAAAAGCCAACCCAAATAGACAAGCCCCTGTAAGGAGGCAGTTGATTGGCTGGTGCGCTTCTCAAATGACTCCCAGAATTTTTTTTTCCAGAAAGACATCCAAATTCAAAGATATTGAAGAGAGATAAATTCAGCTTTCCCTTTGCATGAGATTTCTTAAATAAAGATGACAAAACTATAATTTTCCACCATGCTTACAGATGATGACATAATTATGGGTCAAATTAAAAGGTAGAGGATAAAAGGAAAAACAAGAGAAACAAGAAAAAAGGCCACAGAATCCCAAATGAATAATGATTAAAAGGCATAGTGAAAGGATAAAGTGAGAAAATAAAAACAAGATAACAAATGTTTGCTTCACACATGTGCATACTCTCCTGAACACATACACACATGCGCACAAGCAACTGACACTGAAGCCATAAAGGCAGTTAGAGAAGTAGGTAGCTCATGGGCTATGCATTGCCCTGAGGTTTCCTTACTTTGGTTGCCAAAAGACAGAAACCCAAGCCTGCCATTTACCCAGAGCCTTTTACTATGGAAAGAAAGAGTTCATATTGTCACTTAGGTGACTGTCAAAGTCAAGACCTGAGAATCCTAACATGAGTTATGTTCCTGAGATGTAAGATTGTTTCCCACTTTGCTGTTATGGTTTATACCTGGATGTGCCCCAAAGCCTCATGGGATCATAGATGGGACTGTGACACTCAGCAGTGGATTAGCCCGCTGCTATCTCCCTCCTCCTCCCTTGATCCCTCTCTGCTTCCCACTGCCATGCCATGAGCTCCTTCTCTTCCACCCTGCCATCCTGCCTTGGAGCCCTCTGACTTTGGACTGAAACCTCTACAAACTATGAAGCAGAACAAACCTTTTCTCCTCTAAGTTCTGAATGTCCAGTACTGTGTCACAGCAATGTGAAAGTAACTAAGACATTTTTTTAACAACTCTTGTTTTATTTCTGAGCAGAGGAGGTTAATTTAGGAATAGCAATATACTTTGTGGAAGGCTAAGAAAATCATGATCCCATTCATTGTTAACTGAAGAAAATGACATTTCTTCAGGACAAAAGGACAAGTTACATATCTGGAATCATTCTTAAATATCTGGGAACGGGTAGAGGGCATAAGCAATGTGTGAAGCAAAGTAAAGCTCAAACCATGTTGACCTTTTCCTCAAGTTCTTTCACTTATTACCAAGGATAAAAGCAGTCATGGTAGCACTGATAATACACCAAAGATTGTACTTTCATCTTGCAGGTTCCTGCCATCTTTTATCTAGCAAAGCCCTGGAGAGCTGACTGCTGACGTCTCTGGAGTCAGCACTCTCCCATACAACAACAGGGAGGTTTGTGACCAAGAACAAGTTTCTGCCACTTCAGCCTATAGGTTCCAAAGCCAAAGCTGATGACAACTCCACCTGGAAGGGTCCCTCTCCTGTCTTGTTTCTGTAATTGCTGAGCCACCCACTGAGCACGTATGTTGATCCCTTGGTTGTTCCAAGTCTCTTTCCCTAGGATAAACATTGCTTCACAAGTTCATAGGATGCGTGGTGCCTCATGATTGCAGTGAAAGTTGTATTACATTTGCAAGTCAGAATGAAGAGTCAAGAGCCACTGCAGAGGAAGGATCCTGCTCACCAGCCCCATAATTCGTTGGGATCATATAGCATTCTTCCTCACTGCTTGGTGGGAGTCAAGGTTAATGCCCATGTAATAAAGATTTTACCCAGCAGGTGGGAGTAATTACACACAGCTCACGTTTCTAGGCAGCAAATTCCCTTCAAGTTTATAATCCCCCTGAACACAGTAGAAGATACCACAAATTTTTGAATCCTCAATTTGCTAACCCATTCTCCAATTCTCAAGGCACACGTGACCTAGTGTAGCTTGAGTCTTGAGTTTATATCCCAATCAAGTTCGGCTGAAGATGGGAGGAACCGTTAAATAGGATTTCTCCTCGCTTTCGTTGCCATTATTACCTTGTCCTAAGCTTTTGCGCTTTTAAAAATAATTTTATTTTACAAAGCTAGAATAATGTTGCTTTCAGATTTTTTAAATTCTTTGTTCTCAGTCTGAAAACACAATGATTTCACTAGGTTAGAATTTGCGACAATGTCATTTTCTGTGTTTGAGCCAGATTTCTACCTGTGCTTGGGAAATAGCAACACAACTGAATCTACTGTGAGACATTTTTACACTCACAAAATTGAGATGACTCATCTAACCATTTTCTTTAGTCCAGTTCTGTGGCAATTTTCAGGTACACATTAGGTTGCCAGCATTCTATAATGCTGGATAAAATGTTGTCTGAGATCATAGTTTCTTAAAATAACCTTTTAGTGAACACATGTATATGGTTTACAGAGACAAGTCTTGTACATGACTAGCACAATTAATATGTCTTCGACTTTGCTTTACTTTGAAAACTTGAGAGAAGTGATGCATATGTATTTCACTTTAGTAGATCCATGTTCTAAAATGTAACAAACAGAATAATTTTTATCTTTGCTGGCACATCTTTTGAACCAGTACTGTCACAAAGATTGACTGGATGATTACCAGATGTGTTTTCTCTTTCTGAGCACAAAGCCAACCTGTGTTTCCCAAACTCCCTACACCCAGGTGGGGAGCAAGTGGCTAATTCTGACCAGTGTAATATGAGCAGAAAGCATGTCACTTCCACACCAAACCAATGCAGTAAAGAATGTGTGGATGGCAGTGGGGGTGGGGAGCAGCAGTGTATGTGTCTCTTTTTTACTCCTTCTCCTCTCTCTGTGTCTTGCTAGCATGCCTAGGCTACCATTAAATTTTCAGTCTTCCTGCCTCAGCCTCCCTAGTACTTAGGATCACAGCTGTGTGCCATTATTCCTGGCCATGCATGCCTTTTTCACATCCTCATTCTTCCTCGAGTGTACTGATCTGCATGATATCAAAATAACCTTGAAGCCAGGTGTTTAAAATAAAGGAGCCATCACTTGCTATAGTAGCACAGGAGAATGAATTTCTGAGTCATCTTTGGAGGAAAAATCCAATAAAGAACAACTGAGATGGAGCTTGAACTAAAAGATACAAGATTTCATTTTAATAAAACACTGAGATTGAGGGGATTGTCACAGTAGTTACCATCATGACTCAGACACAAGAACAATATATTCTTTTTGCTAAACTTACATGTACTAACACATAAACAAAGCAAACACCTAAACATAGATAAAATGTGTTGCACTGCATTCTTTTTGATGTAAAATTTTTTATTTCAAAATGATATATATATTTATTTGTATAATTTCAGGTTGGGCTTCTGGCTCATTTAGGCAATACTGCTAGGTTATACTACAGTTCTCTCCCCATTCCTAATCAATTGATTCAGTGAGCCTCTGCCAAATTTCCATTATATACTCATTCAGAATTTGAGTTAGTATTTCATGTAGTGACTTCCTAATGTCAAGTCGCATGAACTTTTCGACTACCAGTTTCTCAGTGGTTTTGATTCTTTATAATGAAACAGTACTTGATGAGAGAATAGTGGGGAGAACTAGATTAGAAGGCTCTAGAAATTCTGGCTCAGTGGATCATAATGTTACAAAAGAATATTTACTCTTAAATTTGTATTAATAGTTAAAAAACCTCAAAGACTTGAAAAGCTACTTTTTCCAGTCTGATATGTTTCTAAAACACCATTATGGTCTCAGTCAGGGAAACGGAGTGTGAGTGTAAGTATCTTTTACTATATTTTAGCTTTCATCACTTGTAGCCACAGCTGTCTGCATCTGTGGCGAGAGCATTCCCTTACATATAATCAATTTTCAAGGTAAGTCAGAGACATCATTAAGTCATAAGGCAAAAACTGCAGTCGACTTAGGTGTTCAAGTCCAGAAAGAGTAGCTGATATTTTAAGACTTTCCTGGAAGAATTTAGAAATCACTCACCAGAAGAGAAATAAGGATTTATCTTGACAGTACCTATGTTTGTAAATGGAGGGCTTCTATAAAATGTAGTTTCAAAAAAAGTCTTGTGTATTTTTAACCTGCTTTTAATATATTTTAATAATATAAAATTGAGAGGTGTAATTGCATTTAAACTGTGTGAACAGTGTGAAAATCTCTTGTGTGTATAAAGGTGGTATCCATTAGGACTGTGGCATTAGCACCAAACCAGATTTAGGACCTCACTACCTCCAAATGCTTGATGGTGTGTGTGTGTATGTGTGTGTGACAGAGAAAGAGAGAGAGAGAGACAGAGAGAGAGAGAGAGAGAGAGTGTATGTGTGTGTGTGTATACCTGGAGCATGAAAATGCTAAGCTATTTCACTTCATGGTTAAGGGCATGGACTTTGAAGTCAAATTCCAGCCCCACAGTAACTACTGCTGTGACTAAACAAGCTCCTTACATCGCTGACTCTTAGGCTCCTCCTTTGAAAAATGAAGACACTGATAAAGACTTAGTTCACAAACGGTGTGAGAACCGGTGAGAATGACCTCCTGGGAAACACATGGAAAGTCATTCCCACCGTCCTACAGTCAGAACTCATCAAATACGAGCTGCTTGTATCTTATCTCTCAGTCTTCATATTTGAATGTATCCACTTTACTCCTGATCTTTCACATGAGACCAGTGTACATCTAGAGGCGAGGAGAAGCCTGACTAGAAGCTATATGGGTATCTGTGTTGCTTCCAGAATTCTGCTGGACCGACACTGTATTTTATTGTTTATCTGCATTGCACTTTTATAGGATGCCTCATAGGGGAAGAAATATAGTCTCTTCCTATATCAGAATCATACACTCATTTTTCTGTCTAAGGTAATTCTTGGGACATGTCTTTATAAGATGGAAAATAAATGAATCTAGCTCAGCATATCTAATGGGTAAGCCCAAATCACAATTGTTTTATTATCACATTCCATTGCAACACATCTTGAAAACCTTTATTGCTAAAATATGTTATTTGAAAAATTTTAATAATAGGATGATTCATTCCATTATGATTACTAGGAATATTATTATAAGATTTCTCAGATTAATTTACCTCTTAATCATTATAATAATGTAAGCCTTTTAATAAAATCACATAATGTATTCAATTACTCTAATGATCATATATGTTCTATATTTTTAATCCACCAAAATGTTTAAAAATTATTTTTAAAAATTATTTTAAAAATACTAACAAGAGAAGAAATAATTCTATTTTTAAGTGTCACAATAATAATAAATCCTTATTATTATTGCTTTAACAGATCAGTGTACTTTAGCAAGTTAAAGTTTATCGTTCTACATGAGCCTTTCAAAACTACCAGTTTTACTACTACAATGTTGATGAGTGGATGAAAAACTAGGGCTTTTACTGCTTCATCTCCTCCATATTGGCCCTGCGGAAGGCTTTGCTTATGTGTCAAGCACTGTTTTTCTCACCACATCCACGTGTAAGAGTAAATGAGGAGTCGGTGGCTCCTTCTAATCCACAGCTGGTCAGCACAGAGTCCTGCCTCGCCCTGGGTGGGCCGAGTGGGGTGACTACCTAGTTCTCGCTGTCTCAGATAAATGGATTCAACAGTCAGAGTGGATGCAAGACAGTGACTTTTATTGGGCTCCAAATCCCAACATCCTAATTTTACTGTCTTCTCCCTCTTCTCCCTTTAGCTCCCAATTCTTCAAAAAGTCTATCTTCTAACAATTTCTCTTTTTCTGGTCTTTTATGTCAGAAGTGATTGGAATGTTTATTAATTTATTTTCGGTGCAGATCCACTCAGCGTAGTATGTATGTATACCTTGAGGTTGGAGGGCAGCTGTTGTATTTTCTCTTGGCCCAATGACTCTATTCTACTTAGAGAAACATACGTAATTCTGCTAGTAAGTTTGTCGTAAGCAGTTTAAAATGACCCCTGTCTTGTGATTTAATTTGAAACAAAGCATATGTATTACCTTAACTGAATAAACAAGAGGAGGAAAATACAACATTTTGCTCAAGAACATGTTCATTGACAGCCTTATATTTTGTTTTGTCTAAATATTGTTTACACCTAATTGTTGGCAAGAAACATGATCCCCACAAGTGACTGTATAAAGAAAATTGTTAAGTGTCTTGGCAGTCATATCATTAGAAGGTCACTCCTAGTTCTGAAGGAAAATCCACTGAGGCTTCCATCTGTAATGTAGATGACTCCAAAGGAACTGTGAACCTCAGAACAGAAATTAGCTATTGCCAATGGTGGCCAAGCCAGAGAAAGCTGGAAAGTGAATGCCTAGGTATTAGCCTTTAATCCCCCAAACCCCTCCTGGTGCCTTTCTGTACAAACCCATTCAAAGATGGAGGGCAAGGAAGTCTTGTTGAAGAGGTGCACGTCAGTGTCTCCCAACAGAGTCTGGGGGAATTAGATGGAGAACGTATGAGGAGAACAAATGGAGGATAACCAACATATAAATGCATCTATAAGAAATAAGCCACATGGTTTGCTGTTTAAACCCTACTTTTCAAAAACACAGTTTAAATTTGGCCTCATGAGTGCATCTTCTAGTGACCTAAAGTTTTACTGATTTCTTTTTTATTTGAATTTATATCACTTATAAATTTTTCTTGGAAGTATTTCTCTTTTTATACATGAAGGAATGAAGTCTTAAATTGACTTTGAGGTGTTTCTTGCTGCAATATATTGAGATTGTGCTTGGGGGGTTATTCTGATCCATAGTTATTTCATATAAGACATTCTGACACCCTATAAATATAAACTGTGTATTGCAACACTGCTTAAAAAGAAACTGAATTTCCTAGGCCAGTAGGCACAACAGTGCTCATCAATTTCTTTTTTTCACAACACTGAATTTTGCTTTCTCTAGATCCAACCTCATATGTGACAGGATAGGGAGGATAGTCCTGACTTCAAGGAGTTGTATTCCTTCTTTTCATTTATTAAGTTATTCACGGAGCAGACATTCAATGTCCAGTGTGTCAGGTAATATGCTAGACATTGGGATTCGTATCTGGAACACAGATGCTACCACAGAATGTAAAATCTAGTGAGGGGGAATATATAAAGATTAAAACTATGGTCAGTGCAATGAAATCAAAGATATACAGCAGAAGGAGGACTAATAGAGGAAACTGACCTAGAAAGGTAAGAGGTGGTTGCATGGGGGACATGATACTTAATACAAAATTGGAAGCAGAAGCATTAAGATCACTACTGTGGGAAAGACAACCACAATGCCACACAAAGCCTATGTGTCCAGAGAGAGGGTGGGAAAGTAGAGCCAAAAGATTAGAAAGACATTGGATGAGTCCATGACCAGGCTGCCTCTCTCAGGTCTGCTATGGTTCCTGACCTTCATTTCTCAGCCACTGGAAGCCATTGGTGGCATTCAGACAGTGGGTGATGTGGTCAAGTGGGCATCTGAAGTAGGCATTTTGATGGCTGTGTAGCGTTTAGTAGTACAGAGGAGGGGTGATGATAGCTTGGATTAGAGTACTATGGACAAGACAAAGGGCAGTTGAAAATTTGAAAGAAAGCAGGGAAATAAAACCAATAGGAACTTGGTGAATCATTGGATACAAAAGTAAGAAATCAAAATGCAGTAAGAAAGCTTCAATTTTGCATCAATAAAATAGGTGAGGGGCAAGGTACTGAAAGAGAGGATACTAGAATAAGACTACATTTACAGGTAAAAAAAACACAGTCACATACAAAGCTCTATATGATAATATTGTGATTGCTATAAAAACATATAAAAAGACATGATGAGGCTGAGAACATAGCACAGTGGTAGAGCACTTGCCTACTTTACATGAAGGTCTGTGATCCCCAGTACCACAGGCAAACGAATACATGATAGAATGAAAGAGGGTGAGGATAAAGGCAGTATTTTATAATACAATCAGAGTCAGGGGAATTACCTAGCTCTGTGACCACTGTATCATTCTAGTGTCAGGGAATAACTAAGTGTCTATAAGAGAGTATAAGAGACCAAATGTAATTTCTAAAGACTGTCACTTTAATGCAAGATCATTTAGTGCCTATATGCTAGGAAAACAGAATAATGTGTTATTCTTTCCTTGCACTTAGAAAAATTGAGATTTATGACAGTTAGTAACTTGGCCAAGTTTCTATACTCTGAGTCAGCAGAAAAGTCATGAGAGGGGAAAAAAAATTCATCAAGATTCAAAGAGCTGCAAGGAAATTTAGAGATCAGGTCTCCTAGCCCCATTCATGGACAAAGAGTAGAAATTTCTGCCCCAAGTCTGATGGTAGTGAGTTACAGATTTTGTGATCAGAATCCAGCAATCTTGAATCACAGTTCTACTTTGCCTTTTTTCACTCCAGCACATTGACTGAGTTTCCGGCTAATGTTCCATTGCTCAGTGACTTGGCTGTCCCCAGTAGCCAAAAGGCCCTTGACTCAAAGCAGAGGACAGCAAAAAAGGACCATGGAACAATTGAGGCCCAATCATGTTGAGTGAAAATGTAAACTGATATGAACTTTGGCAAGTTGATGCACAGCACATGTGAGAACAATTACAATTCCCTGTGATCTCAGTTTCTTCATCTATAAAATGTGATAGTTGTGAATAATTATGTTCTTGCTTTATTAAATTATGGGACCAAGTATGACTCCCCCAACATTCAAGTTTGCTTGATGCACTTGGGAAAGTAGCCCCCCCTTCACTGTTTGGAATATGTTTCCTGATGAAAGGGGATATGTGCTGGTTTTTATCATGGAACATATTTTCATGTTTAAACTGCAGAGAAAGTGAGAGGAAAGCATAAAACAGGAAGCATCTGTATTTTTAACTGGCAGAGCAAGTGGAATTTGATGTGACTTCAACATTTTTCACTGCCTTGTATTAACAGATGGCTAGAATTCAAAAGTGCTTTGCATGAAAAAAAATGGGTGGAAACTGGGAAGAGGGCCTTGCAGAGGAAGAGAAAGGAGGGAGGGAGAGACTGAGGGAAAGACGGAAAGAAGGACAGAAGGAAGGAGAGAGAAGGAAAGGAAAGTAGAAGACAGTGTGCACAAGGGCAATAAAACTATGCTGGGAGGGAAAAGAAGGCAGGAAGAGTGAGTGTGTGGGGTTCACTGTCAGAAGGGATAGAAAGAGTGAGAGGACAAAGAGGAGGAGGAACAGGAGGGGAGGAACAAGAAGAGAGGACGCCAAAGCTGCACTGTCCTTCCTCATTTGACCTAAAGACAGGGCACTTGGTTCTCAGCTTGCTGATCTACTTTGAAGTCTGGATTCTTCCAGCGCTCACTGCTTCAGCACTCTAATTTAAAAACTTCCATCCTCCTCCGTAAAGAGACAGGTAGCCAAGAGAGAATGTGAAAAGAGTTTCCAGCAGACAGTTTCACTGAAGAACTTGCTTGCTGCTTCCTTGAAAGCATGTGTGCAGTAGGACTTGTTCCCAGTGCATGGATTCAAGCGTGTCATTTCTATTATGTTGTCTTAGAAGGAAGCTGGACAGCCAAGATGATCATTGGATCCCTAGAACTAAGCTGTTCCTGAATCTTCTACCAGCTTTTCAGATCACCAATGGTTTTCTGATTCTTGTACTTAGACTTCTTATATTCAACAAAGAGCACTACTATTGATTTCTCAAATGTAGTCATAGATTCTGATGTTTTCCAACCTTGAGTTACTGGGATGCCAGTCATGCAGAGAAACTTAGACTTAAGCGAGATTTTTAAAATATCTTTTCATTGGAATTTATGATTTCTAAAACAAATGGCATACAGTATTTTGCTATCAGTGAGATAATTTTAGGAAGTTCCTTGTTGCCTTATACTTCACATGTATTTTGTTTGCAAACCATAAACAACCTTAAATTCTGAGTGGCAATATTAATGGATATGGTGGTAGGACCTAGATTTGCCCTCACTTTCTTCCTCAACAGCACAATTTGGTCTATGTTTTCCCTTCTTTTTTCCTATAATTGGCCCTTCTCTTAATCAGTGAATTAGTCTAGGTCAGATCCCAATGGGGAGATTGTCAATAATGAAAGGAAATTTAAAGCATAACTGCTATGCACATTTTGAGACTGTTCCTTGTTTTACTTTTTACACTCATCGTTCATTGATTATTCAGATTAATGAGTTTATTTTTGGTAGAGCATCCACACACAGAGCACACTTTAATCATTTTCACCCTACCCCTACCACCCCGCTTCTCCTATAGTTTCAGTTTTTTGGGGTATAGGGGTCTCAATGTGCATACTATATTTTGCTCATATTTATCCCCCATGTTACCTACTTTACAGCATTGCCAAACATTCATATCATTCCTTCTTTCTCTACTTAAAGGAGTTGGCTGTGAGAGCTGCACCGACCTCTCCCCCTCCTTCTTCCATGCATCTCTTTCATCTGCACCTCCAAACTACTTTGATGCAATTTCCAAAAAACACTGCTCTGCTTTAAGCACACCTAAGACACTTGTTACTTAGCATTAGCTTTTCTCTGCTCTGTCTCCTTTCCCTGCAGAATCTAAATGGCAGGGAAGAGAAAGCACAGAGCCTGCTGCACACTCCATTGCTTTCTCATTGTTGCTAACAGATGTAGCCATTTATTCTGAAAAGTAGAAAAGGAGTTCTTGTCTAGAGGACAATGAAGAGGAGCCACGGTTTAAGAGCAGTGAGTCCAGACACTGATGAATGGCAGGGCAGGCCTTGTGGGGACATTTGGAAAGGTGATGGCCTTGGACATGCATTAAAATGCCAGGGGGCTTTTGGGAGTGGTGGTCATCTCTGCTTGTCACCTCTCTCCCCACTCCCTCTGAGAAATAAAAATTCTCTTACCCCACTGCAGATTCTATTGCATTGATGAATTTTTTTAAAATTAGGAGAACTCTATGTCTCTCATTCTTAGCTATGTGGAGAATGAAGAACCCCTTTCTATTAAGCACTTGACCAGAATACAGTATACCTCCTCCTCCCAAAGAATTACTATCATATATGATAGCTAGTATTCTCTACTGATGGTATCCTTAAAATGTGTTCTTGGACAAGTTTGAGTGGATTCCTGGGCTCTTAGATTAGATAGATCGTAGATAGATACATCAGGCAAATTTATATAGACAATAAATTTATAGCTTTTATCCAACTTTAAAATTAGTTTTGATCTGAAAGTAGATCAGCAAATTTGATTCACAGATTAATTAGTACAATGTATTTCCTGTAGGATCACCTGTGCTTTCAACCAGTTGAACACTCTTTGACACAATCATTTCTGGACTCCAAACAACTCATTTAGAGTTAATTTGTGATACATAATATCTTCTCATAAATTGCAGACTGATTGGAAATGGTTCTGTATAAATTGATGTTGGGATGACAGGAAAGCAGTTTGCTATTTAAAGAAAAGTTGAAACTGGACCTAGTGGTGCATGCCTATAACCCCAGCCCTCCAGAGGCTGAGGCAGAGTTCAAGGCCTCAGTTAGCTTAGCTCCATAGGTCAGCTGGCCCTACACAGTGAGATTCTGTCTCAAATAAATAAACAAATATAAATAAATTAATAAGAAAGAAAGAAAATAAAGAAAATGTAGCCATCAAGTTTTCTTAAATGGAAATACCACAAGTATCCTTTCACTGCCACTCTCAAACTCCATCACTAGCGTGAGTCATTTGTCTATTAACACCTCGACTTCTGGAACACAGCACTGTCCTTTTACTTCTATCTAGCAATTTTTAATCTCTATTGGAATATCTGAAAACAATTCCACAATTAAGCTAATTAAGGTGCAAGAAAATTATGCAGACACAATTGCAGATCATTTGATGCAGAACAAACAGTTATATTCTAAGCCATCAGTCTTATTTTTAAATTTTGCTGCATTTAGTCTAACTGTTAAGACCTTTGCAAGACTTGGGTAAGAACGTCCACCTCCCTCTTTTGTTAAGTGGTTCCATTTTTCTCATTGGAAACACTGCAGAGAGGCTGATGGATATACATGGGCTTTACTGACCCTATTTAAAATCCTTTGCAACACCCAAACTCTATGAACCACACCTCAAGGCTCTAGATCTCACAGGTAGAATACTACAGTTTGACACTTACAGTAAAACGTTGCCCCTATATCTGCTTGCAACTCATAGAAACTCTTTCCAGATCCCCTGACCAAGATTCCTGGTTCCAGTTGCTTCATCTGGTTGTCTCCCTTTCATTCCTTGCTTACTTCTGCAGCAAGTATTAGACACTGAGCTTTCTGGTCCTTGTGGGTTTTCCTTCCACCATTCAGGTTTTCCCTGGAAGTCATTCTTCCCAGGATCTTAGCCTACAGGATGCTGGTGCCCCTCTCTGCCCAAACTGTGAAGTCAAATCTAGACTGCACCTGACCTGTCTTCAACCCAGACACACTCTCTGCATCCAAATGTGACTTCACCTTGTAGATTTTTGTGCTAACAGCCCTGTTACTTGGAAGCTGTTGGGTTTTTTTAATGATATGATTTGAATTTTTTGTCCGTCCACTTGATAGTTTGATTCACTGCTTCTCTAATCTATGAGAGAAGCAAAGTGTTCAGGTATTTAATTAATTAATTAATTATTCTTCTCTTCGCCTTTCTCTGATACCTTTCCCAGGACTTCATCCAGTTTACCTCCTGAAATTTGAAGAAATAATCTCAGTCTCTAATTCCCAGTAATCTCCCTGGGCCACGAACACATCATTTCCTTTTTGGTATATGGACTCTTAAATCTGTAGCAGCTGTTTTGCTTCTTGCTAATACACATTTGATTTCATATAACTATCTTGTATCAATTACTGCTCTTCATAAGGAATTCCTAATTTATTTCTATTTTCTTTATTTCTGGACCCAGCAGTGGCTGATGAAGACTCACTTTCTGCTCCATAGATCACTTCTTTTATGGTGCCTTTCCATGGAAAAAGATGAAAGAGAAAAAATGCTAGGGAGCTCCTTTCAACCTCTTTTATAAGAGCACTAATCAGTTCATAAGCACAGAGCCCCCCCCCGACTTAGAAACTTCCCAACCTCCCCACATCTTAGTGCTATCATATTTATTAGCAGATTCTCATGTAGGAATTTTGGAGGAAAGCATATATTCAGACCACAACACCAGAGTTCTTGTCCCTCTCTGCCATCTCAGTGAGAGATGTTCTCAAATTAAAATGTGCATTTTACGCTGAATTGTAACATTCAGTCTAAAAGGTTCACTCTAAAAGGTTTGCAAACCTTTGTTCTTTTCCTTTGTGTACATAAAAATGAGTAAAGGTGCTATTTTAAGTCCTATGTAGCATTGATAGATCTGAATTATTTTCATCTGTTGTCTTTTGAGACTTACATTTGACCTATGAGAAAGCCTTCTTATAAGCAAATAGATATGGTAATAGGGCAGGCATTTTAATAAATTCAATCAATACATATAGAAGACATATTTTTTAAAAATTCATAGTCTAGCTTGTGCTGCCAAGAAAACTAGCTTTAGCAGATGAAATAATTTTAAGGCTCAACTTTGTATCGATCAGTCTTTTACTTGGTATTCTCCTTGAATTTCATGTTTGCGAAGAGCTTATAATCGCTCATCATGTTTCTGTATGTTAACCCAGGTAAATAAAATACAGAGCAAAGAACTTTTCTAAATTGTGACAATGAAATATAGGGAGGAACTGTTTCTCCTATAAGCTATTACAATTGACTGAAGAAAACTATTTTAATGTATTTTACACAGATAATTATGTGAAGTTCTTGGTGTACAGTGGTCATTTTAGTTTTCCTCCATTTTCTCTAAGATCAAAACAATCACATAATATCTACTAATTTCTATACTATAGAGTACAGGGATTTAAACCAATGTTCTAACACTAAAGACTTTATAAATTACTTTTAAAGGAAACACATAAAGCCATAACCATAAGTACTGTACAGAAACTTCAAGCCAGGTTGAAGATTTAGGTCAGTCATTGAAAGCTTGTCTCCATCTTCAGCATAGCAGAGGGAGAGGGAGAGGCATAAAGTCAGAATTAGAGATAAAGATAAAGATGGAGAGACAGAAATAGAGATAGAGATTAAAAAAGCAGGAAGAGGAACAAAAAGAAGAGGAGGAAGAGAAAGAAGGAAGAAAATTATGAAGGAAAAGGAGAGGAGGAGGAAGAGGAAAAGAAGAAAGAGGAAGAAGAG
>PVJX010018867.1:0-35849 GCA_004027295.1 Dolichotis patagonum
ATTGGCTATAATCTCTAGTATAGATGGCCTTGAAATATTACCAGAGAGAAACACAGGCAGAGTAGATCAGGAGATAGGGTCCATTGAGATGCTCTCTACAGGGAGGCAGTGGGGACCCAAAACAAGCAGTGCACCCCATGGGAGTGAAAGGGGAGGAATTGTCTAAAAAAGGGAGGCAGAGGATACTGTTAATGGGGTAACAAGATTTAAAATTTACATTATTCTCACCACTCTGCTTGGATGGATTACATGCTGTTCCAGTTTGTCTATTTACACTAGACTTGAGGACATGGTCAGCTGTCCCAAAAATAAGAGGACATATTATGGTAATCATCCCTAATTTCCTATCAACTTAATCTGAAGCCCTTTATAACTTATACTGTCTTATTATGACTGATCTTATTTGAATCTGGTTTGTTAGATTGCTACTTTTTATTGACTGATTTTTTTTAACTGAAAACTATTAGAGAAAAACAACTTTTGTCTGTGCTAAACAAGTATGGATTTTTTTCTTGTCATTAGTCCTTAAACAGAATAACTATATAGCATTGACTTAGTATAAGTAATCTAGAGATGATTTTAAATCCATGGGAGGAGGAACATAGGTTATATGTAAATAGCATGCTCAAAGGATTTGAGCATCCACAGAGTTTGCTATTGCTGGGGAGTACTGAAATCAATTCCCCATGGATACCAAAGCACAACTATATTTTACTTGTCATTTCTTGAAATACATTCTTTCAAAGTGGCGTGGTTGTAATTTACAGTTGCTTGCTCTTGTTAATCCTGTGTTTCCCCCAAAAAAGACCTAACCAGGAAACAGGTACTGTTCCATGCCATGGTGACGGCCAGTGTCGCGTGATTATACCGCACTATTCGCTTGTGTGGTAGCTGCTCTATAATGATAGATAAAGCAAAGTGATTGAGGCTAGTAATTTAGAGGTCTAGTTTTCAAGACTGATTATCTTCTGGTTAGGTCTTATTTTGGGGGAAACATGGTCTCTTCACTCTAATGAATTGAAATACATATTTTATGTTCTGGGTCTAATAATTCTATTATGAAGTCTTTGCCATGCTGATCTTGCTGTCTGCCATTTCTGCTGCCTCTCACCCAAAATATATGGTGTATTTTGTGAGCCCTTGTAGTTTGAAACCCTTTCACTGAGAATTTTAAAGACTTATGTTGACATTTCTTTATAGAGTCACATTTATATCTGACAGGTTTTGGAGTACATAACAATCTTGGAACCACAGTAAATTAAATTCACAGCCAGGAATATAGCTCAGTGGCACAAGTACCTGCCTGACAAATGCAAGTACTCCCCAAAATTAATTAATTAAATTCACAATTTTTGTTTTACAAAACCACATTGGAATTGCAAATTCTTGTCATAAAGTCCCTAGTAATTAGTTCATGATTAAAATTTTTCAGGACAGGTATTTTCTCCCTTCACCTAAGAGAGACAAATAACTTCGCTCTGCCTTCTGCAAATAAGTTTGCTTCTCATATGTCCTTATGCTGAGAGAGGAGCCTACTGAGATCTGGCTTTATTCAGGGCATAAAATAGATCTTGTCCACAAATGGTCACCACTGATTGTTTCTCTACCTGCAAGTGCATGTTTTCCACAGCATCAAGTGCGGTCTAATTCTCCTTCTCCGGAATGTGGTTTGTCTGCCAAGCCAAAGAGTGGAAGTAATATTCTGGGATTTTTATGGCTGGTCATAATAAGCCTTAAGGCTTCTGTCTACATCTCCTGCACTATATCTTAAGATGCTCCTTCTTGGAAACCAACCACTGTTGTGTGAAGAGATCAAGGTGCCTGGAGAGGCAGTAGGAAGATGCTTTGATTGATAACTCCAGCTGGGCTCCCAACCAAAAGCTAGTACCAACTGCTAGTAAAGTGAGTGAGCCCTCGTGAGAAGAGGGCCGAGCTTTTAGATGACTTTAGCCTTAGCTGCCATCTGCTGCAACTCCATGACATGCCCCAAGTAAGAACTTTCAGCTGAGGCCAGTCGACTATATAGTAATGCATTGTTGATTTAGGCCACTAGGTCTAGCAGTGGTTTGTTACACAAGGGATCTTCAGTTAGACTTTCCATCTTGGGTAAGATGTAGGCTTTACCCTGGATTCCCTCATCCTGTGAAATAATCTATATAGCAATACAAGTTCACTAGAGTTTAGAAAATATAGGGAAGTGGTTGTTAGCTCTATTCTTCTCAGAGTTTACACTTTTACCTTTTTTCTTTTTTTACCTCTGAGGTTTTTTCTTTATTTTGTACTCTACAATGTAGTGCACTTAAAAATTAAGATTATAAGACAGGAGTGTTTGACGGTTTTCTCCTTGCTGGACACAATATCTGACACCCACAAATTAAAAAAGGAGAGGTTTAATTTGGCTCACATTTTAAGGGGAGTCATTCCATGGTCAACTTTCTCCAAGGCAGAACCATAATGGTGGAAGGCATGGAGGAACAAAGCTGCTTAGTTCATGGGAGCTGTCAACCAGAGCAAGAGAACAGTGCCAGAGAGGAAGGGACAAGGGACCAACATAAACACCAAGTTCATGCCTCCACGACCCACCCAAACACACCTAAAAGTGTTTTCCACCAATCCCCTTGGGTGGCTCCCAAGTCAGTCAAGTTTACACAAGTAAACTTAATAGTACTCTGGGAGGCTGAGGAAGAAGATTACAAGTTCAAGCCCAGCCAGGAAAAAGTAGCTATTTGGTAAGATCAGTCTCAAAACAACAAAAAAAGCTAAGAATGTAGCTTTGTGCAAAAGCCTTGGGTTTAGTCTCCAGTACCACAAAAGATTAAGATTACACAGATTTTATGGTACCAAAATTTGAGGAAGTTTCATCCTCTGCTGTCAGAAATTGATGCCTTTTTGCTGCTTTAAGTGGAAAAGAAATACGATTCTGAATTATTTGGGATTTTATTACGAATTTGATAGGACCTATGGCATGGTTTGCTGGTGAGAATGCTTATCTCTATTCCTTCTCCTGTGTTTGCGAATCTAGCTTCCCTTTCTAATGCTACACTCAGATGGGTATTTCCAGAGCCATCAATGACAACCACGTTGTCCAATCTTAAGATCCCTTCCTTAGCTTCAACTTAGATGGTCTTCATTGCGTTAAACACAGTGGATCACTATTTTCTTTATAGCACTTTATTTCTTGAGGCTTTGTGATACAGTCTTTTTGATTTCCTGCCACATCTCTGGCTCCTGCTTCAACAGGCTTTGATCTATACACCTCTGGGTGTGTTTTAATCCATTCATCAGAGAGCCCCACTGGCTGGATCAGAATTCATGTTTACATTTTGGTAGCTCTACTCTATCTGACTTCATTTATCCAAAAACCAGAGATCCTGGTGATAGGAATTCTTTTTCTTTCAGGATTTCACCACATCTGGGTTATCTCTTCTGCAAAGTTGAATATCTTGGTATCGATATTTCTGATAAAGGTTGTGTTTCCCCTATAGCATCTTCCTTTGTCAACCTCAGTGGCAAAGGTCCAGGTCCCAGCTACTCCCTACAGTCTATGCAGCCTATGCAGACATAGCCTATCATTGACTACAAGGTACAGAAATTAAAAACAAATTTATCTTCTTCAAAGTCAGACTTTTATAGAAAGCCTTTGTAATTTTAATTGAAATGAACTTCCAAAGTATGAGAACTACTATCAATTTGGTTCCACAAGTTATTTTACAAGATATCCAGATATCAGATATCAGACACTGTCCTTGTCATCTTGAGGGTAAAAAGATGAGTAAAACATTGGCAAAGGGCTGAAAATACGCCCATAAAACACCAACTGGTAACTCAGGAAATGTGTGCTACAGTAGGATACATGCAAAGCATGGGCAGAAAACAAAGAAAGAATTCCAGTTCAAGAGAAGGCTTTGTGGGAAAAAGGATATACTCAGTACCACATAACTATGTTTTTGTCAAGGACAGATCACATATATATGACAATAGTTTCCTAAGATTATATCACTTAGTGACAATGTAGCCATTATGGCTTCTGCAAGTATACTCTGTGACATTTGTAAAGTTATGAAATGGTCTGATGGCTCCCTTCTCACAGTGTATCCCTTTTATTAAGTGACACACAACCATATGTAGCCTAACTCTTAAAGAAGAGGCAGAATATAGCAGATAGACATTGAGGAAGGGGAAAAAAGAAGGCTATTTCAGTAGCGAGACAAGTAAACACACTAAGGTGGCCTGGTGGACACACAGATCCTGGGAAGGACAGGAGATAAGAGGAGTTGGGGTGGGATCATGGGAGCTGTGCGAGCCATCCTGAGGGGCATGGTATAATTTAGGAGGCAATGATGGCTTGTGGAAGACTGCCGAGGGGAGCAGTTCAAAGACTAGAGCGGCTTTATGAAGAGCTAGACTCTAGAAGGAACATATAGACCAGATTTCCAACATTGATATAGAAATAAGTATCAAAGTGAAACAGTTTGTTTCTGATTATCTTTGGCTGCATCTTATTTTCTCTTTTCTCTGCTAGAGGGGATAATTATAAATTAATTTTATTCAACTTGCCTGCAAGGAAATGGGTTATAGCTTAGAGAAAAGAAGCCATTCACTTTGAAAATCTATGGCTTTCTGTTTGTTTTTTTTTTTTAAGTGAGATGAATAATCTCGTGATGGATAACCACCTCAAAGAGGGCTGGGCCTCACCATCCATTCAGGGCCTGAACAGAACAGAAAGCAGAGAAAAGGGGACACTCTCCTGCTACCTGACACCTGATCTGGGACATTGGTTTTTCTGCCTTCACACTAGGATTCAATACCTTTAATACGATCTAGCATTCCTGGTTGTCTTATTACTTTTCTCCTGTTGCTGAGACAAAATACCTGGCACCCAAAGTTAAAAGGGGAAAGCTCACATTTTGTAGAGCTTTCAGTCTGTAATGAACTGGCTCCAAGGCATGATGGAACATGGCAGAAGGGCAACAGGGAAAAAGGGAAAGACAAGCAAAGGGAAAAAGAAGGAAAGACAAGCTTCTTCCACCCCTTGTATCCAGTCTGCCAGTACCAATCCAACCAGTAGACTGATCCAGCAGTCACCCACCCTTAATCCCAGTACTGTCAGGAATCAGTCACACACTCTAGATTCAGTCACCTCTGAAAAAGCCCCATCTAAAACTGCATGAGGGTTAGGAGGACATCCAGACACAAACCATAACACTGGTTCTCAGGAGTCCAGATTTGCATTAACCTTCCTGCTCCCCCAGCTGTTGTGGGTCTCCAGATTGCAGAATGCAAACTGTTAGACTTCTTAGGCTCCATCATCATGTAAGCAATGTTTCAAAATATATTTCTTTATATATAGGCAGGCATAGATATATAGATACAGATAGACACGGCTGGTACAGATATGGATACAGATATGGCTATGGCTATGGATATGGCTATGGATATGTACTATTGGCTCCCTGAAGAGTTTTGACAAGTGAAAAAAGCTTCATTGGTAACTGATGGGCTCTAATAGCAACTGACAGTCTCCATCTTCTCTCTTTGGGAATCAAGTTATTTTGTATGCTTAGTGCTCCACATTTCAAATTTAAATACATTCTGGAATAGTTTTGTCTCAAAGAAAAATATAAACCTGAACAAGCAGCATGCTTATAAAAGAACGTTTTGTTGGATGAGTTGACAGCTATCCTCACCCTTGACATTTCGCAGCAGTGGGACCGTGAACAAGAACTTCATTCTCTTTGCCTTAGCTTTCTCACCTGTAACACAAGGATACCAATACGTGCATTATCCTATAAAGTAGTCATGAGGACAAAATAAATCTATGAAGTATGCTGATAAAATCCTGCCAAATGCAAGCTATCATGTGACACTTGATATTTTGAGTATATAGGGCTTTTACTATGCAAACTACATTTTAAATGCCCTTGTGAGTCATGCCATATAAATGAAGTGTCAGTGAAACTTTCCTTAAAGCAAATAATTATTTTTTGTTCAGAGTAGTTCCCCAATTTGCTTGCCCTTTGTATTTGCTATTTTGAGTGTTCTGAGAATAGCTCACACTCACGCTCTGACTTAAGAACTGATGGTGATTATGCTGAACAAAACTGCAGTGCTGGACAGAAAGGAGCTCAGAAGTTGGCATTTGCTTTGTGATGAGAGAGAAGCAGGCTGGCCTCTGGAATTTCTCCAGGTGGCCTATTGGGACTCTGAGAACAAATGATTCTCATCCTCTCTGCGTAAGAAGGGACGTCACAGAAGCAAAGCTCATTATGACTCAAAGCACTCTGGGTCTTCTTAACCTCTCAAATGCAGATGTCTATGGACAACTTCTTAGATCAATGTATTTATGAAACTTCCAGAAATATGAGAAAAAAGACATCATCTCAAAACAGAAAAGTTAGATTATTGAAGCTGGGTGCTAAAAATCATAAACTAGCCCAAACTGGGTTAAACTCAGTCCAGGGCATCTGCCCCTTCACCATGGTTGAAACTCATCATCTTAAAGGTTTGGAGCTTTATTTTGTGTTGGTTTGTTTTTATTTTGTCAAAAAGTATCAAGAAAGAGAAAGTGACAGAAGTGTTTGGAGAAGGCTATGGGTCACATAAAATATGCAAGATGAAGGGCCCTGGGAGCAGGGTGACATGGTGGCAAGATCAGGGCTCCCATGTACAAGATCTGCCATTGTTCATTGGCTTCAAAGTCCTCAGGCAGGGAGAGAATTTTTCCATCTTCCATTTTTTCTTCTATAGATTTGAAAAGATTAAAACTAACATATTCAAAAGCAAACAGCAAATTCTTTGGTTCACTATAGGCACTCAAAGCTGGGTAAGGTGTCACATATCTGTAATCCCAGCATTCAGGAAACTGAGGCAGGAGGATTGCCATAAGTTTGAGGCCAGCCTGGGCTACATAGTGAGACCCTGTCTCAGTAGAGGCACTCAGGAAAGTTTGCTTATTTCAGTGGGAGGAAACAGGGTCAGAAATTTTGAAATGTTAAAGAATACACAATAGTAACATAATAGGAAATAAATGAGTGTGTGTGGGGGGGGTGTGGGTGTGAGTGTTTACAAGGTCAGTTAAAAATCAAAAGAAAATATTTCTTAGAGGGAATGCATGTTAATATAACCACTGTGGATATTCCTCAAAAAACTAAAAATGGAACTATCATATAATTAAACTATACCACCCCTTAGCATATACTTGAAGGAATTAAAGTCAGCATGCCTTAGAGCTACCTTCATTCCTATCTTTATTGCAGCACAATCCACAATTGTGACTTGTGGAATTGGCTTAGGTGCTTACCAAAGGATGAATGGATAAAGAAAATGTGGTATATATATATATGCCCAATGGAGTATTATGCAGCCTTAAAGAACAAAATCATGTCACTTGTAGGGAAATACCTGGAACTAGAGACCATCATATAAAATGAAATATGAAAAACTCAGACAAATATCACATTTTCTTTCATATATGGAATCTAGAAGAAAAAAATGAAATGGGAGTAGAAGGGAAACTATTAGTGAAGGGGAAATATCAGGGGAGGGGAGAAGGGAGGTTAAGGACGTGAATGAGGCAGGATATGATGAAATTATGGTATGTACATACATAAAAATGCCACAATGTATCCTATTATTCTGTATAATTAGCATGCATTAATAAAAAGTTCTAAGAAAAGTGTTTAAAAAGGGAAACATCTCTAAACTTACAGTGGAAGACCCAGAAGGAAAGCCCTTGGATCCATTTGAATGGTAGCACAGAGAAAGCTCCTTCATTTCAGCAATTCTGTGATTTTTCTTATACATTTACTTCTGTAATCTGTGTTGAATAAGGAAGTTTGTGATCCAGCCATAGAATGGGGTCACAGTCAAAGACATACACCTTAGAAAACAGAGTGGTTAATAGCCATTAGAATATCTTATTATAGCTCTTCATGAAAATGCCCAAGAGGAATTGTTTTCTTTACACAAAGCAAAATATTTCCCTTAATTTTCTCATTGTAATTATCACTCAAACTGACAGGTTCACCAAGGACTTTCCACACCCACTATTTTGCACTCTCAGCCCTTATTTTTTTCCTGTGTTTTTGTTACCTTGAGGTAATATACAATGCAATAATCTTATGTATGCCTTTATTAAAAATTAGCATAATTATTTCTCTGAAATTAAATAACATCACTTGCAAACTATTTACATCACTAAGAAACGAAAATACAAAAATTAATAAATTCTCCTTAATACTTAAACATTGCAACTTGAATCCATAACTTCTAAATATTTAATTACATTCAAAAATTTGATTTTACATTTAGAACTCCCCATAAAGCACAAGCATCCTTGCAATTTAGACAAAGACACCAAGACAAAAACAATTCAAAGCATCTTGGATTCCCAACTGCCTCCTCCTGAACCCTTCTGCAAAGCCTTCTGCTCATCCTGAAAGTCAGAGAGAACCTTCTTTCCTAATTTGATGGACACATAGGACATGCCAGAGGCCCAATCATACAATAAGAAACAGAACACAAAAGTGACTCATTGGAGGGATTAGTGTTCTTATGTTGCCGTAACAATACTGCAGGTTGGATGGTCAACAATAGACTTTTATTTTCTCACAATTTGGGTGGCCAAAAGTCCATGATTAAAGTGCTGCTAGGATTATTGGGGGAGAGTTTTACAGTCTGGCTTGTAGCTGGTTACTTTCTTATTTTGTCCTTACATGGCCTTTTGTTGACAGAGGGCGAGGGAGAAGGAGAGAGGGAGAAGAGAGCAGAGAGAGGGACAGAGAGAGAATGGAAATGCTCTAGTATCTCTTCTTTTTCTTTTAACACTGGACTTCTTAAATTAGACCTTTTTCTTAGGATTTTATTTAAATTTAATTACTTCACTAAAGGCTCTGTCTCCAAATGTAGTCATATTAGAAGTTAGGCTTCAAAATATGAATTTGGGGACACACAATTAAGTCCATATGAGTTAATTATGAAACACCTGAGATAATCAACCTTAAGGTTCATGTTGATTCACAGCTCCAGAGGTTTCAGCTCGTGGGTTCTTGCTCCTGATGCTCTGGGCCCACGGCAGCACAGTGCATCACGACAGGAATAGGGGGTATAAGAGACATTTCATTTCCTGGCAGCCAAAAACCAAGGGTCCAGCAGGTCCCAATATTCCATTCCAAGGCACCCCCCCAATAACCTAACTTCCTTCTATTAATCCCTACCTCCGAAAGGTTCCACCGTCTGCTAACAGTACCTCTCTGGGACCCCAAACTTCAGTACTTGGGCCTCTGAGGAACATTCAAGATCCAAACTAAAGCAATGGCTCTACTCAGCCTAGTGGTCAGGGCTCCTCCTGATGCAGATGCCTCATCCTTCACGGGTTTCCCTGACTCAGGGCTTTGCATATACCTCTGAGAAGAATAAAGGAGGCACCATCAACTTTTTCCGTGTATACTTTTTGTTTGTTGGAGACAAGGTCTCAGTATGTAGTTCAGACTGGCCTTGAACTCACTATATAGCCTTGGCTGGTCTCAAACTCATGGCCATCCTCCTGCCTTGGGCTCCTGAATGCTGAAATTATAGGTGTGTACCTATAACGTCCCTGCTTGCTTTCCCTGTTGACTGCTGTGCAAGTAAACTGAAGTGAACACAAACATCGAGAATCCAAACCATCAACTTGTCCATCTTCAGAACTGGATACTCTATTATGATAAACCTGAAAAGACAGTATGATGACAGCATTATATTCAGAATTAGAAGTTCTGTGTTCAAATCGTACCTGCTAACCACAGCTCATAACCTCCAAGCCACTGGCCCTCCCAATCTCCTCTCTCTCATCCTTTCCATAATGCTGGCTCCCTGTTTTCACTCAAAACCAGCAAGCATACCCCACCATGTAAATTTCTTCTTCCTGGAATGCACTCCTTGGTATCGTCACTTGGATCTCATTTCTACTCTTTACTTAAAATATCATCTCTCCCAGAAAGTTTTTCACTGATCATGCCATCCAAAACATGGCCGCCCTCTACCTCTATCAGACTCTCTCCCTAGACTCTGCTCTTTTTTTCTTTATAATGTTGATCACCGTCAGATATTACTGCATACATTTACTTACTTTTGGGTTGTCTCTCACAATACATTGCAAACTCCACAAAGGGAGATTTATTAGTTTCATTATTATTGCAGCGCGTGGCTAGACTAGTCCTCTGAACAAATAAGACACACAAATATTTTGAATAAATTGAATAAATGAAAGACTATGAAAGAAGGGGACATATCACCTCAGTTTCTCCCTCCGTAACTTGGTTCGTTCCCTAAGGTCGTAGTCTACAGAATCGCTAGCCTGCTCTTGATGCCACTGGGCCCTGGTATCTCAGGCATAGTCCAGAGGTGCAATCGCCCTTCAGTTTCTCCAGCCATGCTAATTCTCAGCTTTCTAAAGACAATGAGGGGCAGGGTAGGGTGCGTGAGAAGTATCAGACAGGCCAACTGCACTGAAATTCCATAGCTGTCCCATGTATGACATAACAGGATGAGTGAGGAGGAACAGAGCAGCTCACATTCAGGCTAAGAACAAAATGAGGAATGTTAGAGAAGTGATCTTGAAGGAGAAGAGATTTGGAGGTTTTGCCAAAGATGGAGCAAACATTACCCAAGAAAAGCGTTGGTGGGATAAAAGGAGAAGGCAGCAGATGAAGCAAAGCAACTGAACAAGCCTGATGTTGTACAAAAAAGAAGTGATATAAAAGCATGAACCAGGGCTTGCTCAGGGTTCTCCCACTGGTGCCTAGAGCATTGCAGGTCTGTCTGTGGCAAGAATCACTGAAGGCTTTTTATAGCTATGTACACTGAGACTCAGCAAAAGGTAGCATGCTGGAAAGCAACCGAGCACAGACAGAGCCAAGAGAAGAAAGTATTTACAGGAGACATAAGTGATCAGGTGGAAGGTTAGGCAGCCATGGGTTCAGAGCCTGATCCCACTAACAACCGGTTAGGAGAACCTGGCCAATATATTTACCTCCTTTGTGACTTGTTTCTCTCATCACAAATAAGGCATAATGTTACTCACTTACACACTTCAGCTTAATTATATGCAAGCTAGCCCAGCACAGCCCTGGCACACAGCAAATTGAATTCAGAAGAAGAGGAGGAAAAAGAGCCTAAAGGGAGAGGTGAGAGACAAGGTGAGGGCAGTGAGACAAGGCAGATGAAGATTCAGGCTGGGAAGACAAAGGAAACAGAGGAGAAAAGCATTTTTAAGAGTTTAAGAAGTCAAAAGACCAAAGAGAGAACCAGCCTGCCACCCTGGTAAGTGGCTGTGGTCTGGCAAGCTGCAGCCACCCCAGGGCAAGAAGCAACACTGTTTCCTGAGATCCACGCCATGTTGGAACTTAGGGCGCTGAGAAATCAAGCAACCAGCCTGCCGCCTACCGGCGCATGGGCTGAGAATCAAACATGCCATTCCCCACCCCCCTCCCATTAGCAAGTGGGAGCCAGAGATCTGAGCATCTCTTGGGAGGTTGACCATATGTAACATAGCAAATAAGGGGGATTTCCTTTTACTATCTCTTTGAAGGTAAATATTTTTATCGCCATTTTGCTTTGTCCTGATTAATGGTATTGCTCTATTCAATATTTTGTTTTGATAAGTTCTATAATATTCTGTATTTCTTTTGATTTTGCTATACCTGATTGAAAGAACAACTATTGTGAAGATAACGAGAAATACAATGGTACCTATTACTGTTATCCCAGTAACCTGCTGTGAAGTTCTGTACCAATTTCACTATACTGTCTCAATTGGCTTTATTCCATCCTGTTCTGTTATATATTACTACCTCCAAGTTAATAAAAAATTAAATAAAAAAAAACATGAGAAAACAAGGTAACAAAATACCTGCAAAAACTCCCAACTCCACCAAAGCTGATCCATGGGGCATGAATGAGGAGAAACTGAAAAACAAAACAACAGAATTATATAAGGTGATTAAAAAGGAAATAACAACAACAAAACAGATCAGTAAGGTACTGAGCAAGTTGGCCGGGGGTTTAGCTCAGCGGTCTAAGTCCCTGCTTGCTTGGTACTGAGCAAGCTGAAACATGATATAACTAAACAGATAATAGACTTAAAAAGCAAAAGGAGGAAAAGAAAGTGCTCTAAAGGATATAACTGTATGTATTGTTTAAGTGTGTAGGATTGATAAACATATTGCTAAGTTTTTGTTGGATCATTGAACAGAACTGTTTGCAGCCTCACTGTTTGAATGTCCACTTTGTATGTGTTAATTTTGTAACATGAACAACTATCCCTAAGAGGACAATATGTAATTTATCAACTAGTGATTTCTTACTGTTTTTTTGAAATTCTGTATTATATCTACCCTCTTTTCTGTCTTGCTTTTTTATTCTCTTTAAAAAAAATTAAAAAACAAAAAGACCAAAGAGAGAGGCTTTGTAACAGGGGATAGTAAGGACTGAGCATTTTCTGTCAGAGGAGGAAAAAGAGGAGTCCAAGCAGCCAAGTAACAGAGACCCTTGCCAGAGATGCCGGCACTGCTGCTAAAGCACTGGCTCTGCTGGCTGGACTTACCCTTTGCAGAAGGAGGGCCGGGGAAGCCTTGGTCCTCTGGGTGTGCACAGCTGAGATGGACAGACTCACAGAAGATGCACAGGCCTCAGTAGGAAGCAGCAGTTTATTAATACAAGATTTGAAAGGCTCAGATACCTGCTGGGGAAGAAATGGAAACACAGAAAATGTATCTCATCATGAAAAGCAGAAAAGAAATGAAATAGTTTAGAAGTCATCAAAAGGCAGATTTTATGTTAATTTGAAATAAAATGTTTGGTAAGAAAACTGCTCTCTCAGTGACTTTTTGCTTTTGTATATTTGGGATAGACATAGCCTTGGCATACTTTATCGCAGGCTTGTTCCTATTGTGTAATGTCTGATTCATTTCATTCGCTGCTCAATTTGCCATCAGGTTCTCCACATGCTAAGAAAGATGTCTCCTACTGTCATGTCAGAAATTCTCTCTAAAGACTGAGATACCTCCTAGATTACCCTCCTGTGTTGCAGACTGCAATTGCTGTCTAGAAAATTGGGACAAGATGATGTTACAGTCTGGCCCCAGTTTCCCAATTATAAATCCATAGGAAGCAAAAGCATTGCTTATTGAGTGCCAACATCAAAACAATGATCATATAGTAGTAAGATGGTATTTGTGTGTTCCACTTCCATTCTTTCCTGAGTGCTGGAAGTTTTCTGGGGGTTACGTGATGTGTGGCATTACAACAAGCTGAATGCAGAAATAGATACGTGAATCTAGCTGTCCTGTAAGAAGCCAGACTTTATTAAAGAGATTTTACAAAAAAGGAAAATACTCTTCTATTTTTATTTTGAAAATATAGATTTTTTAAAAAGTTTATATTAGCATGTGATAATTTTTTAACTCACCAAATGTTTTAATTAGAAATGTAACAGAAATAAATTTTAATTTATTATGCACAAATTATGTAAAATAATTTTACATAAATGTAACAGAAATAAATTTTAATTTATTATGCACAAATTATGTAAAATCCACATAAACTGGAGGCCTTTGGATCCTCAATAAATTTTAAGAGTAAAGAGGTCTTAAGGGCAAAAGGGTTGCAAACTGATGATTTACTTACCATGCACTAGACTTTTCTGTGAATTCTCTTTGGTCTTCAAGACACACCTGTAAAACAAAGCCTGTGATCTCTAACTTACAGGGGACAAGAGGACCCCCAGGGAAAAACCACACTGGTTAGGAGACAAAGCTGGTCTGGGCATGCTTACTCTCTGCACTCTGCCTACTTTCTTATATAACTTTCTAGTACCCATGGTGGCAAAATGGAGCTTTTATATAAAAGAAAGAAAATCACAACATTTAGAGATGTTGCAAGAGGCAGACGTCACTTTTCAACGTTTTCTGAAAAATATTCTGTTACTGGTATCTAGGGAAGGAAGCCAATTTACGAACAGATCCTCCATCCTGACCCTCTCCTGGACGCCCCCTCTGGACGTTACTTAGTCTGAGCTGCCTAGGGTCGCAGGAAAGACCGCGCGCAACACGTCTGCACAGCGCCCTCTGCTGGGCACTCTCTGCTCACCTTTCTACTGAGAATCCACACTCCCACCCAGGAGCCGTGGATCTTCTACCAGTCTAGAAATGCTTCTAGCGACAAACAGGCTTTTATATAAGTATGCAAGTTCACTTCCAACAGCGACCTGTCCTGAGGAGATGAGTAAAGTTCTTGTCTCCAGCTTCTGCTGCTCCTCCTCCTCCCTTTTTTTTCTTTTTCCTCTCCTCCCTCTCTCTCTTCTTCTCCTTCTCCCCCCCCCACATCATTTTCCACATCCAGAGCTCAAAATGCACAAAGAACTGCCCCTCCCTCCCTTTGTCATTGCAAGAGGCCATCTGCCGTGAACTTTGGGCCCACACAACCTAGATGCAAACAAGGCCTCCACCCATAGCTCTGCAAATTTAAGTCACCTTTATGAGTCTTGCCCTTGCCCGTTTCAGTGTTACAAATGGAAAAGCTAACATTTGCTTCTTCCAGTTATCAGGGGCCTGGAGTGAGACGCTGGAGAAGCACGCAGCACAGGACAGGACCCGAGATGGTTCCTGGTTCTCCACTTCTGTCTGTGGGAGGAGCTGTTTCATTGCCACAGGCGTCTCTGCCACTGACAGTGACCTCCCCTGCTGGAATCCTCACCTTAACTCTAGCCTTCCCCCAGTCCCGGTTCACTCACTCCCGCTGTGGGCCAGACACTTTCGGTGCACTGTTGAAGGTAGTGATGGTGGTCTCCTCTCTCAAAGGGCTTCCAGTTTCCTGAAGTGGTTCCCAATCTTTTCAAAAATATTTATCAGATCATTCTCCCCTTAAAAGGCTTTTTAAGTAAATGCGATTTTTTGGAGCAGTTTTAAATTCATAGCAAAACTGAATGGAAAGTACAGAAAGATCCCACATAACTTCTCACCTTCCTTCAGCTTTCTGCACCACCACTGACCACACCAGAGTGGCACGTTTGTAACAGTCCATGAACCTACCCTGATTCATCTTATCTTCCAGAGTCCACTGCTTACACTAGGGTTTGCTCTTGTACATTCTGTGGTTTCAGACAGATACATTAAAAGACTTCTGAAAATACTATAATGGATTTTTCTCCTAGGAGGATACCCACCAGTTTGGTTCACATAAATTCACATGGGGCTGGAGGGGCGTGATGGAATCTTGAAACCAGGTACTCCAATGCGGAAGATATGTTTTGGGTGACCCTAGGGTACCTCCTGATTCTGTCCAGGTATACTTCCAGGACAGGAAGTAGGTTATTCAGAGATTTTTCATAAAAAGGGCACTCTCATAGGCAAGCTAATGTCCTCCTTCCTCATTGATGCCCATGTCCTAATCTTTGAAATCTTATGTTTTGATAGGAACTTTACAAATGTAATTAAGTTAAGGAATTTGAGATAAGGAAAGGATCCTGGATTATGGAGAGGCAATGCAGTCATAAGAACCCTTATAAGTGGTATTATGAGTCAGGGAAGGAGATGTGATGACGTAAGCAGGAAACAGAGTCAGACAGAAAATTGAAGCTGGCAGGCTGCTGGCACTGAAGATGGAGGAGAGAAGCCAAAAGCCAAGGATCCAGGCTGCCTCTAGAAGCTGAGAAGAAGGTAGAGAAACTGAGTCTCCCGCAAAGTTTCTGAACTAGTCCTGCCAAGACTGTAATTTTAGCCAGTGAGAAAGTGTTGGGGTTCTGAGCTCCAGAAGTAATACATTTGTACTATTTTCAGCCACTGGGGTTATGTTAATTGGTGACTGCAGCCATAGGAAACTAACACACAAAAAGAGAAGGGTGTCCTCAGAGCATGCCCAAGTGACTAAACTGAGCCAACCCCAGGGGTGAGTAGCAACAGCCCTGCTGGCAGGGTGGCAGCAAATAGTAAGGCCTCAGCACAACCACTTAAACTGTGAGGGGACTCACAGCTGCTCCACTAGCTCCTTTAGCTATGATGACCACAAGGGAGGAATCATGAGTTAGTGACCTGGGGCCATGCTTAGACTCCCACGTGAGCAGTGGTGCGATGCGTGCTTCAGGGAAGAGGCCACAAGGCCAGAGGAATGGAAGGGACCCCGAGGTTCTCAGGGAAGTGAGAGAATAGGGGTGAGGACTTAGAAGCAGGTTGGGTTTCTCACTGGTCATTACCAAAAGTAGTTGGATGGAAGCAGAAGCAGTGGCTGATGCTTGCTGGGCATCTGCTGCATGCTGCCAGCTGTACTAGGCAGGTACCCTCCTTATCTCTTAGGATCTTCTCAGTGCAAAGGCAGACACTACGCTTATTCTGATTCTGTTGGTGAATAAACTAAGATTTTCAAAGGTTAACTTTGCCCAAGAGCAAAAACTAGTAAGTAAAAGATTTTTATTTCTTACACAGGTCTGTCTACTCCATGTCTGTTCCTCATCTTTACTTTAAATCAACTGCTTTGGTGAGAATGAGACGTGTTCAAATTCCATCCTACCGTCCATATACCCTTGGCCTGGTTACTCAGGTAACTTGGGTCTGTAAGCCTTTGTTTTTCATTTGTATAATGGAGAAAGTAATATGTCTCTTTTGAGGAATTAGAGGGAGTGGTTAAAAGTGTGGGCTTGGGAGCTTGGCTCCTTGCATTGGAGTCATGACCCAGCCCTTTATAATCTCTGCAACACAAGACAGCACATCAAATCTCTCTGTAGCTCGATTTACTCATCCGTGTTTTTTATTTACTTATTTATCCCAGTAGGGTTTGTAAGGGTCGAAGGGCATAGGATAGAGAGCTCCTTGCACGGTGCCTGACCCACAGGCAGTGTTCTGGGAGTGGAACCAAAGCTGAGAGAAGCGAATGTGGGATGAGAGGCCTGGACTGGGATGTTCAGTTTTCCCGGGGGGCTGCCTTTGTCTGCAGGGTGTGACAAACAGGTCCAGCAAAAGGGCAGACTGAGGACTCCTGGCAGTGGGGGTGGGAGGATCCTTAATGGTGGGTGGTGTAATACCTGGTTACTCAGAAAGGCTGGGGCTGCAGGGCCCTGGAGGGACACAAAGAGAATCTGGAGCTGCTGTTCTGAACAGGCTGAGGCTGAGTGCAGGATACCGGAACCGAGCACCAGGGGGAGCTGTGTGAGAGCCCAGCTTCCTAGTCTCATTTTGGATCTACAGACTGAGGGAAGAATTGTTGACATGCGCCCTATGAGGCAGGGGCCAAGAAATTCAGAAGCTGGTTTTTCATTATCATTAATACTGCTCGCCTCATAAACTTGGATTGTTGCATTTCAGCAACTCTCAAAATAAGGCACCTGTGGCACTGAAATTATTGTTTTCCTTCTGTAAGGAGATGTTTATCACATTACCCCGTTTGAAGTGATGATTCTCATTCATCAAATTGAATTTAATTAATTTTCATATTTCAAGAGCTTGATAACTGCTAACTGTATCCACTTGGCCAATAGCTCCCTAAAACAGCCTGTGTTTTTCCCTCTTGCATTTATTTGCATCCTAAAAGGCTATATTTACTTCTCTAGAGTAAAACTGCTCTGTATGCCAGACCACACTGACAAATTCTCTGGAGAGAAGAGAATCTGCTAGTAAAGCCCAAGAATTTGCGGCAAACAGATGAATACTAACATTGTTTTAGTGGATGGAAGAGGGTGGGGAGGGAGGAGGCTTTCTATGCAGAAGCTACATCTTTCCTTCTAGTTCTGGAAGGTGGTCTGGGCTCCCAGATTCCAGAGCAGAAGCAGATACAAACAACCTCTCCCTGCAGACAACTTTGAAAGTGTTTTCCATTTTGTAGAGGCTACATCTGACTTGTCTGTTGAGGAAATGTGTAAATACCTTTTCCATATTTGCTTTCTGGCCACCTTAGAAGAAGCTCATGTCTAAGACTGTTTTGGTGTCAATCCTGGCCATTTCAGATCTGCCACCTTCAAGACTGACTGTGACCTCAGGAATGTATCTGTGTGTTTGGGGACCTGACCGAGGGGTCAGGTTTTATTTCTATATGTCAACATGTACAGTAGTATTTGCTCCTAGATTATCGCAAGAGTATGGCTAGAAAGTGCTTTAAAACAGAAAGACAAGTCTATTGGCAGATTTAAGTTATGTGTAGACTGACATCTATCATGTGGCATATACAGATATACACACATACACATATATGTATATATGTAATGTATGTGTCTATGTACAAATATACACACTAATAGAGACAGGGCATTAAGGTGCAATTTCTTTATAGCTCCTGCAAGATTCTACCTCACTACTCTATAACTTGTAATCAGTACTCTGATCCTTGGTTACAGTTATAATCAGAAGTACTTTGTTTTTGTTTTGTCATCTGAGACATGGTTTCATTATGTAGATTTTCACTCTATAGTCCAGGTTGTGCTCAAATTCATTATGTTTCTGCCGCATCCTCCTGATTGCTGGAATTATAGGTGTACGCTACCATGTCTCACTCTCAAACGTACTTTTATAGTAACCTTTGCTTTCTAATATCTACCACAACAAATAATTATACCTGTCAACTTCCTTGGGTTACAAAGTATTATTTCACTTGCCCTCATAACAGTGTGGCTTTAAAGTACAGATATAAAGCTAAGAAGATAGGTGATGTGCTCATGACTGGGGAGTTATAGGCAGTGTTAGAGTCAGATAGGTCTTCTATAGGAACATTTCCCATGTGATTATATCTTTTGGAAGCTCAAAAATATTCAGAAGTTGTGATGATTATAGAAAAGAATGAATATCATTTAAAATTAATGAGTATACCTTGTCCAGCCACTGTACTGGGGACGACTCTGTACTTCTCATGTAATCTTTATGTCCTCCCTTAGAGGTAAGTAGCATAATTATCATTTTGTAGACAAGGACTCAGGCTGAGTGAGGAGAAACAAGTCCAGGCTCACACTGGGGTGCATTTGTTGAAGTCAAGTTGGAACTCAGCTCCGTCTCCAGAACCCGTGCTCTTTCCATTTACTTGAGTTACCTAGCGGTCATTTTCATCTCAGTGACTGATTCATTGATTTCATTTTTTTTTTACTGTACCAGGTAATGAACCAAGGGCCTTCACACAGAGATATGTCCTCAGACTTTCTTAAATTTTTTAATCTTGTTTTCTTTTTTGGTACCAGGAACTGAACTCAGAACCTTGCACTGGCCAGGCAGGCGCTGTGCTACTGAGCTATAACCCTGACTCCTATTTTTTAACCCTAACCTTGAGGTGGAGTCTTACCAAGTTTCCAAATTTCCCAGGCTGAGTTAGAGCTTGCAATCCTCCTGTCTCAGCCTCCTAGGGTCCTGGGATTATAAGTGTGCACTACCACACCTGGTGATTTCAATGAAAATTTAAGTCAGTGCTGCTACCAAGTGTACAGGTCTTTGTGTTTTATGACAACTTTAATGATAGACTGAAGACTTGTTCCTTGGTTTGAAAAATCCCAAGTATTACGGAATAGGTGAGATGGAGAGACTATAAGGAAAGGGGCAGGCTCCTTACAGTCTGCGAAAGTCAAACCATAGAAGTGACTGGTCCTGAGGCTTCTGGGCACACGACTTCCGCTCTCTAGGGAGATGAACAGGTTCATCCAGGGAGGGCTGAATCCAGAGCACAGCAGAGAAATCATGAGTTCAAGAGGCAGGACAGCTGTGTCGGAGTGGTCTTGCCCTTTAGAAACCATGTGACCTGGACAACTTCCTTAGCCTTTCAGAGATTCTGCTTCCTTTCTTGAAAAACAAGGATTAAATTAGATAATGCATGCAAGGCAGAAAAAAAGGGGAAAAAAGGAAGTTTTTTCTGTGTACTCTTCAAGAGAGCCCTTTATCCTACTCTGTGTGACAGTCCTGCCTACTGCACTAGTGACTGCCAGGGCCCTCCATGCTGCCTTGGGAAGGCTTGTGCTGAGAGAGACAGCTCTCATTTCCTGCAGAGGTTTTCAGAGCTCTGCTGCAAGAAGCTGCCTTAAAGGAAAGGGCTGTGGTTTATGTTAAGAAGCAACTGTGCTAAGCATTGAAACAGTTCCTGTTCCACAGGCCTTGACGGTCCCAAAATGGAAGCCAGCGTGTCACTGTGGGATCTCAGGACCTGAGTTGCAGGCAGTGGGGGAGGTTGCCTGGGCGGCTTCAAGGTGCGTGGAGTTCAGCTGCAAGCTTTCCCACCTGCCATATTGGCCAAGGCAACTTCCCCTTCAAGCCTCAGTGTTTTTATTTGTATAATGAAGTTCACAATGTCTGTCTTCCAGGATTGTAATGTCACCTGTTAGGATTGCAGACTCTGTTTGCTAATGAAATGTCTGGTATAAAGTACAGTCAGTTGAATGCTATCTATATCCCCTTTCTGCCCTTTCTTCCACAGGTTCACATTGTAACAGACATGCAGACAGAATGCAGCTGGTCAAAAAAGACTCCACTAGGAAAGAAAGTTTCTGCCTGCTCTGGACAAGTCCCTTGGGTCCCTCCTTTCAGACATCCCACCTAGACATGTTTTTCTTGGAGTTTTTAAAGATAAAAAGTAATTTAGTTTTTAAAGATGGCTGAAACTATATGCTTTAAAGAGAACACTACTTAGACAGCTTTCTATGGTGACCCCTCCAGTACCTATATCAAATTCCTGAGGACCAAGGAGTTGCCCACAGTGGTACAGGCTCACAGTGTAACGTTTACTTGCGACATCCTGGAGACCCTCTAGAGTTCAATGTCCAATTTTCCTCATTCTCTCTGCTGGACTATTTCTGTTTCCAAACCGTGAATGCTGACTTGTTAGTCTTTGCTTGCACAATTGCTGAAAGTGCAGTTTTTAAGTCATGCATCATTATCAAATTGATTTCTGCAGAAGTCTTTGCTTCCCTCACCAGTGCTCTGGAAATGCCAGTTATTGGCTTCTCAGTCTAGAAAGGTATAGTCCCCATGTCCTACGTAGCCAAACCCTAGAATTTCCTGTTTAAATGATTTCTGTAAGCATGAGTGTCAGTTACTTCTTGTACAATATTCTGTGGTTTCATCATGGAAATGTTGGACCCGAGATTAAAGAAAGAATGAAACATGATAATGCCACATGCTCCTGGATCTATTGTGTATTGTTCAGGCACAAAGGGAGCAAGAGTGGTACCCTGACCTCTTGACTACATGCAGGGACTACAAAGTAAGATGGCATTGTAGTAAATGTATGGCATGATTCTTGTTTTCATGGAACCTATAATAAAGCGCTGTACACAGACATGCACAGAAATGGTCAGTGTTTGCAGTGACAGAAATAGATAAATCATGTGAGTAGATTTGGGGAATGTTTCCCACAGCTGAAAATTTAGTGAGGGGTATTCCAGGATCTATGAGTTGAAAGGCCAACAGAAGGAAGATTCACGGCAGAAGAGACAGCTCACGTGGAATTAAGAACTGATCCAGTGTGTTTTAAGGCACTGAGGGAGCATCAGCCTATTTGGTTTATTTGTTTTAGGAGAATACAGGAAATCAGCTTTGTTGGGAGGCCTACTTCCAAGCAGAGGTATTTAGGCTTAATCTTTTAGATAGGGAAGTCACAGAAAGCCTCAGTGTTTCAGGAAATGGATATTGGCAGAGGTGTTTGGAGAGAGGTCAGCAAGGCGTAGAAGAGACCCAGGCAGAGGGGTTGTTAGGGAACTATTGCCAAGAACTGACATAAAATCCCAAGAATCCAAACTAGGACAATGTAGGAAAAAAGATATAAGGGATGGCAGGAGAGGCAACAAAATCTAGGTGAAAGGCGGATAATCAGAACTTGTTTGCAAGACAATGAATGTATTGTCTTCTTAACTACATTAAGTTTGCAATCTGATGAGATAGCCAGAAGGTGAAAGACGGAAATGGCTAGCATGCCTAGAGATTCAAGGCTGCAATCAGAACTGCAGGCCAAACTGCAAAAAATGATCTGGGTGTCATTTGGGTGAAGGAGATAAGTGATTTTCTCCAGGGTATGTGTGCTGGGGTAGAATGAAGTCAGGGGGAAGATTACAGAAGATACTGTTAGTTCTGAAAGCACTCAAGAATTGACAGAATGGACACATCAGTAGGGGCAAGGTAAAAGAGCAGAGTGGGAGATAAGGGCTTTAAGGTTTGTTATTTTCCCCATTCCCCTCCCCTCCCTTATTATCTTCCCTATTTACAAAAACTGTGTTTCCTTTTTTCCCCCTTCCATTCTCTTTCCCCCCTTTTTTTCCTTCTTTTCCTTCCCCCTCTCCCATTTAAACATGTTCTTCATACTTCCTGATATCTACCCTATAGTATGCTCCGTATTTCAGGGGCATTAATATTGAAGGGCAGTTTCATAGAATGGCACACTGGGCTGGGGTGAAGATACAGAGAGAGAAAGAGGGGTCAGTAAACCTGGAAAAGGTAGACTGTTTGGGTCACAAGGGTGGCCTCCTAAGGAGGGTGGCACATGCAGTACTGGTTCAGGCAGACACTACTATAGAGATACTGGAACAGGTGGGTAGGGACAGGACCTGGGTAGTCTGAAGCTGTACTGCAAGGACTTTAGCCTTGGAGGGCTTGCCCCATTGAAACAGGACCTCAGAAAGGACTGGGGGATATGAATGGGATCAGAGTCCAGACCAGCGGAAGAGCTATAGCCAGAAGATACGTGGCAACGGTCTCTTTTATGGGTTTGTTCTCTGCATCCTGTGGTTTACAGAGATGCTTTCAGAAGGTCTCCAAACTCCTATGTCTCCATTCAAACTCCTATGTCTCCATCAACTCCTATGTTCTCCATTCAACAGAATAGGTCTATGTGTTTTGTTTTCTTAATGAGTTCTGTAACAGGAGTGAATTTGAAGAAAATATTCCACGACTAATATAAAATTTGAAAGTCAATAATCGATGATTCTACCTACCAGAAATAAAATAGTATATTTTATCAGCAGAGACAAAAAGCTTAGAACAATCTTCATACAGTAGAGTGGACCAAAATGGCCCAAGTTCTTGTGTACAACAAGGAAAGAATTCAAAAATGTACACTTTGTAGTATACAGTTATGTTTATTGATGATCACAGGTCAGAAGCAAAAATGGGCAGGTCAGAGCAGGTGAAAAAGTGTCTTTGTAACTCAAGCTTCCAGGATTAATAGGGTCAGGCATTCACTGGTCCTAGGTACCTCCCACTGCCTCTGTTTTCTGATGTCAGCAATCTGCACAACTTTCTAAATGTCACCCTGAATAATCATTAGGGTGGTCTTGTGTTTATGGTTGAATGGAGAGAAGGGAGGTGGCCCACACATCTTCCCTGTTTTAGGGTTATGGAAGCATGGATAGTTGTGAGGGGTAGGATAATAATTACAGTTGGATGAAGAGAAGGGAGTCACTCAGCTCCTTTGTTTCTAACTATACTAAACTGAAAGTTCATCAGTAAAGGATCAATTGAATAAACAGTGACATGGCTAATTTGTGGACCACGCATCTGTTAAACATAACCAGCAGGAGTTATGCATATACACTGACCAGACAGGGAGATGTTGATGGCCTCTTACTAAGGGCTAGAAGTAAGTCTCAGGATAGTGCATATGAGAGATATAAAACAAGAAAACAAAAGACACAGAAACTTACGCATTGTATATTATTGGATATAAAAGATGACATAAGGAAGGCTCCACATCAGACTTTGGCTGCTTCAGGCAGTGTGTGTGTGTGTGTGTGTGTGTGTGTGTGTGTGTAGGGGGAAGGTACTTCTGTACTTCATAAGTGGTAACCATGAGTCTGTATTTTTTCTTCATGTTTCTTACTTGAAAATAACTGTAGATTCATTAGAACTTGCAAAAATAGTACAGAAAAGCTTATGTTCCCTTCATCTATGTTCCTCACATAACAATAGTACCATAGCAAAGCCATGAAACTGACATTGGTATAATCCACAGACATTACCTATATCTCAATAGTTTTAGATGCACTATTGGATGTGTATATAGTTCTATGCAAATGTATCACATGTGTGCATTTATTTAACCGCCATCACTGTTAAAATACACAATGGTTCCATCACCACAGAAACCCCTCTACCCACTCCTGTATAGTCATACACACTCTTCCTCCCCTGTTCCCTGGCAACCAGCAATCTTTTATCCATTTCTATAATTTTGTCCTTTTAAGAATGTTATATAAATGCAATCTTATATACACATATACTGTTCAAGAAATCTGTAATTTCTTGAAAATAGGTTTTCTCTTCATGCAGCATAATTTCTGCACAAGACTCATTCAAGTTGTTTCATGCATCAGCAATTCATTTCTTTTTATTTACTACCGCTCATGTGTGGAGCTACTACTGCTTATTTGATCATTTACCCATGGAAGGACATATGGGTTTTTTCCACATGGGTTATTTTTTGGTTGCTACAGATAATACTGCTTTGAACATTTGTGTACACATTTTTATGTGTACATAACTTTTCATTTCTCTGGGATAAACGCCCAGGAGTGTGATTGTTGGCTTATAAGGTGTTCGAATTTAAATCTAAAATGTTTCCTGTAGTCTTGTGTGTTTGGAAGGTGACTGGATCATAGAAATGCTATTCTTATCAGATGGGTGGATTCATTAATTTGATGAGTTCAGTAGCTAAATGTGCTGTTAACAGGTGGGCCCTGGCTGGAAGTCAGTCACTTGCTACATGAACCGGAGGGTATATTTGTGTCTGTAGATCTTCCCGTTCTGTCTGCTCCCTGATGACCATAAGTTGAACAGCTTTCCTCTGCCATGGAGGCCCTTCTGCCATGTCAGTGCAGCCTTGGAACCAGCCAGCTTTGAACTCACTGGAAACTGTGAACCACATTAACCTTACTTCTTTTAAATTGTGGGTGTCAAGTATTGTGTCTCAGAAACAAGAAAGTGACTAAAACATAAGTTTAGTTTAATTTTTTAAATAAACTGATAAATTGTCTTCCAGAATGACTGTAGCATTTTATATTCCTACCATCAATATAGAGGTGATCCAATTTCTAAGCATCTTTGTCAACATTTGGCATTACCATTATTTTTATTTTAGTTGGTTTAATAGGTATGGTGATATTTAATTTGCATTTTCCTGATGGCTAATGATGTGGAACAAGTTTTCATGCTTCTTTTTGCCATCTGTCTTTCCTCTTTGGTGAAATGTCTGTTTATGTCTTTTGCTCATTTTAAAATTGGATTTCTTATATATTTATCATTGTTGAATTCTGTGGGGTAAGTCTTTATATATGTTAGATATAACACTTTTGTCAGATGTGTAGTTTGCAAATATTTTCTTCCAGTTCAGGTCCTGTCCTTCCAACTTAATAGTCTTGTGCAGAACAGAGGCTTTACATTTCAATGAAATACAATTTATTGATTTTTCCTTCATAAATTGTTTTTATTATTATGTTTATGAGCTTTTCATTTAGCTTAAGATTCTAAAATTGTGTGTTTTCTCTTAATCTTTGTATAGCTCCAAGCTTTATATTTAAATGTATGATTCATTTTAACTTAATTTTCATTTAAAAAGTGAGGTTTAATTGAAAGCTTTTTGTCTTTGCTTATGGGTATATAAATTGCCCCAGTACCGTTTGCTGAGCAGAGTATTCTTCTATTAATTGCTCTTGAATCTTTTTCAGAAATCAATTGATTTGTGCATTAGAAGGCAGTATCAGCAGTGCAAAAAGGCAACCCACAGGAAAATATTTATACATGACATATTACAGGGGACTGATATATAGAAATCTAAAATTCAACAACAATAAAACAATCTGATTTAAAAGTGATTGAGTGGCTCTGAAGCAAGGCCAACAGATTGCTGTAGCTGCTGGTTTCAAACAGGAGCCTAAAGAGAATTCTTTCTGTGGTCTGTTAGCCATTTCAGAACATTGGAAATGGAATGGTCAATTCATCAGAAAGAAATAGCAGGTGAGTATGGCGGACTTTAGGGGGCCTGCAGGGGAGACACCCTGGCGCATCGGGACCTGCACCGTGCGGTTGACTTGGGGTGCCAGGAGAACAAGGAGCTCCTCCCCTCTCTGGGGGCAGCTGAGAGTGTGGCAGACTTTCGGCAGCCCGAAGGAGAGAGACCCTGGTGCATTGGGACCTGCACCATGCGGTTGACTTGGGGTGCCGGGAGAACAAGGAACTCTTCCCGTCTTTGGGGGGGGGCAACTGTGATCCTGCCTGCGTGTGGGCTGAGAATCAGACATCTCACGTCATCCTGTCCCCCATCCCGTGTCCCCCTTCCCGTTCCCCCCTGCCTAGCAAGTGGGAGCCAGTGAACTACACATCTTGTGAAAAGATTGGCTATGTTATTTAGTATGAGCTCTCCATATGCAAGGATAAGGACAACCATTTGGATGAAAACAAGAGACAGTATGACAGATAGTGAAGATCTCTGGTTGTCTAGCTTTGAAATTTATGCTTTCTTATGTCCCATTCTGTTCTGTTTTGTTGTGTTTAATTTTACTCCCTTTTAAAATAAAAAAAAAATTTTAAAAAGCGATTGAAGAATTTGAGCAGACATTTTAAAAAAGTGTTAAAATGGCAAGTAAGCATATAGAAAGATACTGAGCATCATTAGAAAATGTAATAAAAACTTTGAGAAAATACAGTCTTATATTCATTTAAAAATCTCAACCCAGAAAATAGCAGATGTGAAGAAATTGGAATGATTTGTATACTCAATGGAGATGTAAAATAGTAGAGCTGCTGTGAAAAACAGTCTGATACTTCCTAAAATATTTAAAAATACAATTACCATATGATTCTACCAATTCTTTGTATATAACCCAAATAATTGAAAGGGTAGTCTCAAGATATTTGTATACTCACTGTCAGAACCATATTGTTTACAATATCTCAAATGTTCACTGATGGAAGAATCATAAACAAACTATGGTATGTCCATACAATGAGATGCTATTTATTGCTAAAAAGGAAGGAAATTCTGCAATGTGCTACAAAAATATGAACCTTAAGGACATAATGCTAAATGAAATAAGTCACAAAAGGATAATTTCTTCCTAATTCCACTTACTTGAAAGACTTTTGTAGTCAAAGTCATGAAGAAAGAAAGTAGATTGGTGGTGGTTGCCAGAGGTTGAGGGAGTGGGAGTTACTACTTAACATGTATATGGTTTCAGTTTTAGAAGATGAAAAGTGCTATGTAGTGATAGTTACACCCCATTATGAATCTTATTTAATAACAATAAATTGTACATTTAAAGCGACTAAAGTAAATTTTGTTGTATGTGTTTTATTAAGCACTGCAAAAAAATGAGTATTCTTAATACAGGTCTATTCATTGAATATTCAATTGCATTGATCTATGTTTTGTTTTCATTTGTTTGTTTTTGGTACCAGGAATCAAACTCGGGACCCTGCACATGGCAGGCAGATACTTACGCTGCTGAACTATACCTCTGGCTGATCTATGCTTTTATCCCCTCATCAACACATACTGTCATGATTATTGTACTATGCAATAGTTCTTGAGTAGAGTGATTTTTCCCTTTTATTTTTTTCAAAATAATTTTAGCTATTCTGATTTCTTTGTCTTTCCACACCAACTTTAGAATAAACTTTTATGGATAAAAAGAATCTTACTGGAATATCCACAGGAGTTTCATTAAACTTATAAATTATTTTTGGAAGACACTGAGTTTTTCAATCCATGAACATGGTATATCATTCCACTTATTTAGCTCTTATTTTATTTATTTCATTATCATTTGATAGCTATCAGCATGTAAGTCTAGCACATTTATCTTTATTTGAAAAATCCATTAGATCAATTTTAAAATCACTTATATAAACATTAAATATAGAATTAGGAGAACTTTGAAATGAGACTAGATACCAAAACTTCTATATATATATATTTTTTTTAATTACTCCATAGAAAAGAGTGCTTATGGCAACCTGCTCAGATATCATACTCGTGTGCTAATAGAGTCTTCTTACCTAACTCAGAGAGCTCCTTCTTGTGATGAAGGATCATGGTGGTAAACAAAGATAGAATTTAGTTACCATTTCTCCAACTGCTAAGTCAGTAGAATACGTTTTCCAGCTAAGCCTATAATGGTTCCTTCCATTAGTTCTAGAGCCATAGGAGCTAACATCAGCAAAGGTCATGTTAAATCTTACATATTTTTCAAAGATAAAAGTAAAACTGAGCTCAAACATTAATCTTTTTGTTCTCATTTTCCCCATATAACAGAGTTATGTCAGAAGTCAGTAAAACAAATATGGAAATATAGTATCTGTGAGGAGTAAAACAAATCAAATTATACTTAAACAAATAGAGTTTTATTTTTGAGGCAAACAAGATCTTTCTCCAGCAGAGTATAATTTTTTACTCTTTTGCCACAAACAAATCACTAGGCAATGGCAATTGCAATGGCAATTCCTGAAGAGAAGGAAATGATAAGTGCGCATTGTCATGTCAGGCCTTTGCTCAGAATTATGAAACATACTGAAAAATACCATAGCAGACATGTATTCAAACACCTTTCAGAAACTCACAAACAGATGGAACTGACTTCAAGACAAAAAAGTGTAAGATGGTACTCAATATTGATCTCCCTGAGCACAATTTACAAATATCAAGAGGAAACTATCTAATATAAATGAGTTAAACCTACTACTTGAGAGAATTCAGAATTTAATATAAGCAAAAGAAACAGGCACAACTGCCAGAACAGTTACAGCTGGGAGTTACGGAATGAGGCCCTTGAGAAAGATGGAATGTGTTTTTGTCCAGTAGGAGGATTGAGCGGGAAGCTGGTGTATCTAGTGTCTTTCCTGTTTGTACATAACTTTTAAAGTCTTCAAGAAGTTACAGAGAAGGAATGACACTTCCCACAAAAACACTAAGTTGCTTGACCACTGCTTCTAAAGGCAAATTATTATCTAAATAAGACATAAAGGAAATAGAAGGTGATTTGATCATGGTTGGACAGAACACAAAAACTGTCAGATAAGAATTGGTGGCCAAAGAAAGCAAAAGCTGATACTAGTATTTACTCTGGCCAGCCACTGTTCTCAGTGTCATAGAGTTTCCAGCTCATTTATTGTAAGGAGAATCCCCTCAACTAATTATCATGATGACACCTTTTTATAGGTAAAGATAAAACACAAAAAGGTTAAGTAAATTATCCAATATTATTCAAATTAGCCAGTGGCAGAATTTGAGTCCATGTTCTTAAATTCTTAATAATCATACTATAAAAGACATATAATAGGATGCTAAGTATCAGGAAGAGAACAGGAAAATTTAGTGCTAAGTCTCTCCACATTCCATTATGAGACACCATGGTAATATCTATTTGTAGCATGGTCCCTGCCACTGCCATTGAGACAGGAAGAGAGCCATTGTGATAACTTCTCACAAAGGCCTACACAGAGGAGCACAATTACAAAGGGAGGATTTTTTTTCTATGAGAGAAAAGGGAGATTTGACTAAGAGATATACAACTAAGTGCTGAAGAAATGCAAGTTTGGGACTTAGGAAGCTTTGGAACAGCCAATTCAACTTGAATCAATGATTTCAGTTGGGAGAGTCTAACAAAAAAGTGCATAGTGTCTCCAAAGTCCCCGGCCTAGTGGCACAGTTAGGTTGAAAGTAAAAAAAGAGACAAAAATGATTAGGCCACAAATGGTTCAACCATGTGAAAAGTCAAGCCCAGCTAACACAATTTGCAGCATGCCTACAAATTACCTCCTTTGTGATTGACTCATAATTTGGTAAAATGGCTTTGTCTATTAAACAGACAACTAATGGAGTCATGCCTTAGGGGGTCAGGGCTGTGGAGAAGCAAAGGGAAAAATGGCCTTCTTAGGTCTTCTATGTCAGGGCAGAACCCCTGATTCATTTACACCATCACTGGGCAATACCAGCAGCACAAGGGAGCCTCCTCTTCAGTCTGGATCATTACTAGGGGTTTCTTTCCTTATGTTTAATAGTCAAATGACAGTCATCCTCCCAGATTTTGACTGAACTGTAACACATAGCACTGTGATGTCTTGCTCATGCAAGTCTGGCCAGTCCTCCAGGTCAGGCAAGACTGAGCCTGGAGCTAAACAATGACCTCACTCCAAGCTTCCTGCTGGACCTCAGGGCAGAACTCAGATGTGTATGTCAAACCACAGAAGCCTACCTTCTCCTCAGTGTCTCATCTCTGCAAAGCAGAATGGAGTAGTAGCCAGCAGTCCGGCAAGCACAGAAGACAAAAAAGTTAGCATTCAAATCGTTGTCTCTTTGTACCCACCATTAAACTATTATGTCAGTGATGAAAAGGTTTTCCAGGACATAGCATCCAGCTGGAACTTCTGGTTCTTTGTTCCTGCTGCTTACTCTGCCTGAAATATCCTGTTCAGATCTAGTCCTACCTTTCCCATTCCTCCGATAGGCATTATCTTGGCAACCTTACCCCCAGAATGTACCCTACCCTAAATCTATCTATATATCTATATATCATCTATATATCTATATATCTAGATATCTAGATATCTAGATATATAGATATATAGATATATAGATATATTGTTTGTTTGTTTGTTTGTTTGTTTTCTTTTTATGTTTCCTTTTCTCCCACTGGACTATAAATTTCATAAGGGAAGTCCCTGTGTATAGGTCACATCTGATAACTAAAGCTCAGTCCTGGGCTTCAGCAGATGCTTGCAGGATGAGCTGATGCTGGAATCTAGTGTGTACACAGAGCAAGGAGCATGGTTCAGGAGGGGAATGATCAAATTTATGACTACTGTTGTCACAGTAGTTTAGGTTAGAATTCCAGTCTTGCCATTTAGTAGCTAAGTGATGATAGACCAATTCAAACTTTATTCTTTCACTTGTAAGCCAACAATCACAATAATAACAGATAAGAATGATTTACTTTGTTATCACTGTAGTATCCACCTTAAGACTGCAGTAAACATTTAATGAAGTGAGGCATTATAAATGATTAAAATACAATTTGGCACATTCTTAAGGCTGGGCAAAATAGCAATATACCTTCCTCTCTCAATGTTGCCCTAATTCTTCTGGTAGGATGCATTTTGAAGAAGAAAAATCATTACTATGTTTAGAAAACTATAAAAATCCTATACGCTGAAAATGAACTTGTTTTTCAGAAGCAGCTTCCAATATGCCAGAAGCACTTAGACAGTCATCTTTTACAAAGATGAGTAAATATCTATCACGCTGTCATCCGGAATGACTCAGAGCAGCAGAGCAGAGGGTCGCATTTAAATTGTTACTCTGAGCCATTTTTTCCCTCATTGCAAAACTTGACACCAGGTGGCGGCCAAGCAGAGTCCCTGCTAGAGAAAGGAGACCTGACCCTTAAGACTGCGGCACCCTGGAGGTCAAGCAGCTGAGAGGCCAGAAAATGACTCATCTAGGGGGCATTAGCCCGGCAAATGACAAGGGCTTATTTCAACAGCATATGAAATATAACATCCTAATGCCCAGAGTACAATAGCCCTATAAGCCGGAGAGCAATCTCTTCAGAAATAAGAGAATTTGGGAGATTGACAAATGAAGACACAAAAACCTTTCAACTATTTTAGGTGCTTCTAATAAATTTGATACCAAGATGATTAAATGATGTTGCAAGAATCCTCATCTAGGTCATGTGTCTTCCTTGCTTAAAAGCCTTCAGTGACCATTATCATGTGGGGGTTGAGGGGGACTAATGTGAGAATTTCTAGGGAAGCATGAGGAAAAAGACATTCGGTCTACCTCCTCTTTTCATAAAAACTGCTGCAGAAAGTAAAACTGGATGGAATCAGCTAGTGGTAACACGTAGAGAATAGAGTGAATGGCTCTTCAAAAAGGCATCAGAAACACCCATAATCATAACAATAAAGATAATTAACATATCAAGTACTGAACACACACAGTGTCATTTGCCTTACATGATTTATCTCATTTAATCCTTACAACCTTTCTACCAGTAGTAATTATTAATATTCCCACTTAACAACTAGGGAAACTGAGGCTCAAAGATCAATTTGTCTAAAGGCATACAGCTAAAATTCAGAGACAAGGTTCAAGTCTCAGCAGTTTGACTACAGAGCTACCAGGATGGGAAAAGATGAGTGGTTGGCAGGACTCCTGAATATTCTGGAATGTTCTTTTCCACTAGACTCTTGGTGAACCAAATTGGCTTCAAGAAGCAACTTCCTGGTGTAGGCTGAACAGTCCAGGAATTAAGGCATCACCGAAGGTTATACTAAGAGAAAGGGGTCAAAAGAGAAACAGCTCCATCAGACAAGTGTTAGTTATATATCCCCTTAGGGCTGGATATTGACCAAGGCATTCATTATTTCAAGATGAAAGCCTCCAAAGTTAGGAATTTCCAGCCTTATGAGGCTTTGAATTGTGGTTGTTAATCCACAAGACTGCTTGCCCTGAAAGCTTTGTGAACGTCTCTTCTCCATTTTCTTCTTCCAAGCCTAGGTTCACCATCTGGGTTGTGTTCACTCTTTGTAGCTTTGCAGATGCCTTCTTGGTCATTTGTCAATGTGGCACATTTGCCTTTCAAACTAGTTCACATGTTGCCTCCTCTAGGGAACCATATTGGCCACTAATAACAAAAAGGTTCATATCCTCTTCTCCCTCCTAGAAGATTCTGTGAAAGCTGACATCAATTCTTTTCTTTCTGTGTTTTATTCCTTTGTTGGTTCTTGACATTATACCATGAACTCCCTGAGGACATGGATTCATGCTTGTTCATCTTAGGCTGTTCAGACCTGGTCAAGGCTCACCAAAAGTGCTCACCAAATGGAGGGATTCTTTAAATACCTTGTCTGCTCTCTGGTCAAACAGTGTTACACCCTAAGTCACAAAATTTGTAATTAAAGCAAGAAAAGACATTATGTTTTCCCTGTTATAGGTTCCAGGTCACAGCCCTTAACAACTGAGATTTGAGGAGCCAACAACCCAAGACAGGACCAAAGTCTGGAACACACTCGCTGTCCCTGAGGCTAAGAGGAATGTGGAAACACCCACCCCCCAGACTTCCAGGGTGTGCTTGATGATAGATCCCTATTTGTAACAAGGAGTCAGGGGCATAAAGTCTCCCTATGGTGGTGCTTCCTCTGGTTCTAAACAATATCTAGAATTCTTCCCAAGAGGACAGCAGCCCGCAGCAGGTCTGTATTGTTCCCAATTAGTTACAAGGGTCCAGGGCTTGAGCACACAAACCCACTCTCCTCATCCCGTGCAGCTATGGATGCACTGATTTTTAGAACTATAGAGATGTAGCATTTCAGTGTCATCTCATTGCTCAGTGTTAGATAGTGCTCTCCACAGGCACAGAAATCATTGCAGCGCTCATCTCAAAATAAATACCTTTGAAAATCAGCCTCTGCTGAGAGTTCCTTCCCCTGAGATTAGAGCAAGTTTCTAGCATACATCCTAAAAAGGCAAAGTAAAATGCATACATCTAGGTGCTATGCTATCAAAGATTTAAAATACATATTTGTTAGTGTTTTATGCTTTGAGGAAAGCAACAAGAATAATATAATAAACATCTTTTCTTTACTACCCATCTTTGTCTCATATTAACATTTTGCTATATTGTCCCCAGATTATTTTTAAAGAAGTAAATTATAGATACAGTTGAGGATTGTTGGGGTGTGGGGTGGGATTCCACAATCACATTCTCTCTACTATTTTAAATTTGATGTTTATCATCCCCGATGTTTTCAAACATTGTCTATATATGCATGGATCCATAAACATATATAGTATTATTTTGGACTACTCTAATAAAACACAAGTAGAAAAGCTATCCTGCTACAATAATCCTCCTGCACATTTTTGCACTCAATATTATTGTTTTGAGATTTTGATTCCCATTGGACAAGTTCAATCATCTTATGTATTATAGAAGTAGACACTTTTTTTATTCTGTGGCCTTTAGACATCAATTATTTTTCATCTCTGTAGAAAAAAAGGACAATGAACTCTCTTTTATACATCTCCTTGTGTACTATTCAAAAATGCCTTAGAAGTAGACTTCATGGGTTACAGGACTGGCTATCTTTCCAAAATAGAAGCCAAATGAGAAGCCAAATCATTCTCTAAGTTTTATTTTATCCATTTATAATCACTTTGCAGCCAAATTACAGTCAATAACAATGCAAAGTTTCCATTTTTCTATGTTCTTGCTTCTTATTTATAAGAAACATTTCAAATTTTTAGAAAAGTTGTCAAAATGGAGTAATGAACACCTGCACAATTTAGATTCAACCATTATTAACATGTCACCACATTTTCTTTTCCTTCTTTTGTCTTCAAAATTTTCTTGATCTTTGATGTTGCATATTTCAATGTGTATACATATATTAAAATACATGTTGAATACATATATGTAATATTCTAAATCAAGGATATTCTCCTGTATAACATAATGCATTTATCACACTGAGGAATTGAACCTTGATACAATTCTGCTATTTGTTATACAATTCAGATTTCCCCACTGGCCTTATAATACCATTTATAGATTCCCCCAGTCCGTAACTGAATTAGGACTCAAATATTACATGTTATTGTCATGCATCCTTAGGCCCCTTTAATCTCCTTCACTAGAAAATCCTTTGCTTTTTAAAAATCCTTCCATAGGGCTGGGGATGTGCTTAGTGGTAGAGCCCTTGTCTAGCATGCAAAAGGCCCTGAGTTTGATTCTCTGTACCACCAAAAAATAAAAATAAAAATAAAAATAAAATCCTTCCATAATTTTGGAATTTTTATCCTTGCCAACCCTTAATAATGTCAGATTTTTAAATTTTTGCCAAATTGATCAGAGTAAAACAACAACTTGTGGTTTTAATTCATTTTTCCATGATTACGAATGAGGTTGAAAAAGCCTTCATGCACATATTGGCAATTAAAGTGTTCTCTTTTTTGATTTGCTCCTTAATACCCATTGCCTATTTCACTATTGCATTGTTCACTACTCTTTGTAGTTATATGAGGGTTCTAGGAATATTCTGAAACTCAAACCATTGCCAGTTAAAGGCAATTTTAGCTACAATGTTTGGCCATATTGTTGAACAGAGGTTTGAATTTAAATATTCACACATATCAATCTTTCTTTTCAATGATTCATGATTTTTAAATAAGAAATCTATCTCTATCATCCATCCTATAAGCTATACTCATAAAGATCTGTAGTTTGGATCTCTAGTTTACTAGAAATCTATTTTTCCTGTTGTTGTATGGTAGGGATCTCATTTCAACTTTCCCTACACGTAATATCCCAGTACAATTTATAAAGATCCATCCTTCTCTACTGATCTTTAGTGATATCCTTCTCATATTGAGTTCCCATATTTAGCATTGTGGTAATTCTACTCTGAGGTGGAATTGGTGGATCATAGGTCCTAGACTTCTTTAACTTTACTAAATATCACCTATTGCTCTCTAAGAAATTTGCATTGATTTATGCTGCCAATACCAATAACAGTTACTCTTTCTTCATGCCCTTACCAACTTCTTTGGGAAAAATTTCATTGGTTTATTTATCTACCTCCAAGCCATTATTACATTATGTTAGATCAGATACATCTTTGCATTACTTGTTTTCACATGGTAAGGGAGTTTGCCTTCTCCACCCCACACCCCTGTTAGTCCCAAGAGGAGGATGACAGATCGCCTAAACTGGGTCTCAGCTGGCCTCTCCTACCCTCAACCAACACTGGCTAAATAAATGTTTATTTATAAGTGCCTCTGAAATTTTGTGGTTATTTGTATGTAGCATTATAAAGATTCTGCAAAGATTAAATGAACAAGTCCCTGTGATGTGCTTGGTACAAAGTAAGTAC
>PVJX010018868.1:0-35779 GCA_004027295.1 Dolichotis patagonum
GCTCCATTCTTGCCAACCTAGTGTCCTCCACCATCAAAAGCCCCCAAGGACACCTGATGTCTGCTCTGCCCACCAGCAACCCAGGGCCGTCCCCACCCTATTGCCCAGAGAAGCTGTCCAGCCCAGGCTTGCCGCAACAGTCCTTCACCCCTCAGTACTCCCTCATTCGGAGCCTCACTCCCACCAGTAATCTGCTGAGCCAGCAGCAGCAGCAGCAGCAGCAGCAGCAGCAGCAGCAGCAGCAAGCAAATTCCATCTTTAAACCCATGACCAGCAACTCATCCAAAACCCTGAGCATGCTCATGCACCAGGGGCTGGCCAGCTCCAGCCCAGAAGCCCCTGAGCCATTTACCTTTGCCAACACCAAGCCCTTGTCCCATTTTGCTTCTGAGCCGGCCCCCCAGAAGATGCCCTCCATGCCTGCCGCCTCCAGGCAGCCTTCCCTGCTCCACTACCTGCAGCAGCCGCTACCAGCACAGGCCTCATCTGCCACTGCCTCCTCCACTGCCACTGCCACCTTGCAGCTGCAGCCGCAGCCACAGCAGCAGCCTGAGCATTCGTTCCTCTTGCAGCAGATGATGCAGCAACCCCAGCGCTTTCAGCGACCGGTGGCCTCCGAGTCCATGCCCACTCTGCCCAGACAGGTAAGCCAATCGCGTCTCTGGTGGCATCCTTCTTTGTTTGGGAAACCATACCTAAGTTGTGTGCCATGGATACCTGGCTTTGGAGGGCAAATCCAGGTTATTGTCCTCTCTCGAGCTGGACTGGACTCTGGAAAAGTCTATGTAAGTCAGCTAATTGTGTGTGGTTAAAGCAGTTTTCATGGGGCCAAGGCTATGGTTGCAGTGCCTGTTCAGGTCACCTAGCTCCCCTGGGAGGAAAGCTGCACCTACAAGCTGCTCCCAGGGGGAAGGAGCTTAGAGGGCAAGTCAGGACTGTCCAGAAATGAACTGTATTCTCCTGCACTGAGCCGCATAGCAGGACTCACGAAGCCTTCGTAAGATGTAAGGAAATAGCACAGAAGTACTTGAGTCTTGTCCCTACTGGTCTCAGGATGAACGCTTAGCTTTCCATAAATTCCACAGCAAACTTTTGCTGAGCAACTTCGGTGTGCCATTCTTCACTGTGGCGGATGCTGAGGCAGACCCTGCAAGGACAGGCAGACACTTGTAAGGCACTCTTCTTCCCCATTTTTCAAACAGAGAAACTGAGGTTCAGAGAGTTGCGATGACTTGCCCAGAGTCACACAGTTAGCAAGTGATGGAGCAAGAATTTAAAGCCAGGAAGGCTCACTGCAGAGCCTATGCTCTCCTCAGAATTACTCTTTGACTTCTCTCACCCACTCACCCCCAGCAGTCATTTCAGTCGTTAGATGCAGCTGAAACTCCTTGGGAGCATCTCTCACAGTTGCTACTTTTCATTGCTCTGATCCTTGTATGTATTGGTTAGCTATTGCTGTGTAACCAATTAGCCCAGAACCCCAGCTTCTGACTGCATGCCTGCATTAGCTCAGTCTCTGCAGGTCCGGAACCTGGCATGGCTTAGCTAAGTCTCCTGGCTCAGAATCTCACAGAAGCCTGCAGTCCACTCAAGGCTCTGTGGGGAAGGATGGTGGCTGGCAGGAGGCCGTTCCTTGCAGGCTGCTGCATCTCATGACACTGCAGCTGGCTTCATCCAAGTGACTGAGACAGTGCTGCCAACAAGCTGCAGGGGCAGGGACATGGATGTCACAGTCCTTATAATCTCGTCTATGTCTTCTTCACTTGATGGCGGCCACAATACCAGCAGGTGGGGCTCCACGGGCACCGTGTCACAGCTTGGCCTGCTTTGAATACTGTCAGTCTCGATCTTCCTCTCCACTGTCGTAGCCTTGCCCAAGTCTGGCTCCTCTTGATTCATTGCATGAAGTCACACAGTTGACCCTTAATTCCCCTCAGGGAATCAACCATTGCTCTAAGAGTTGCCTGGCTAAACCACTGATCCGATTGTGTTCCCGAATTTCTCAGAAGTGTCCAAGGGGCCATAGCCTGTCCCCACAACCCTCCCTACACTCAAACCCCATGGGGCCCTGCTTTGGACTTCCTTCTACAATCTCCAAGTGCTTGTGGTAGTTGACCCACTCTGGGTAGCCTTAGCCTTTAGCTCCGCTACTTCTTGCACCTGACTTTCCCTTCCTCCCTTTTCTCTCCTTCCAGTCCAGCTCCTTAAGGCTTGGGCACCATCCTCTCCCGGAAACATTCCCCTGACTGTCCTCAGTGCTTCTGCTTCTTGCTTCCCACACTGCCTCCCTGTTCTGTAGAACATAGAGGGGTGTCTGGGAACTGGTTGGTTAGGGACCTGGTCCAAGAGAAGCGCCTGTCAGAGGCTGACCTCTCTTATTCCAGGGTTACCATGGCAGTTCCCTAGAGATGGACCCTTTCTGTTGAGGTCTAGTGGAGCCTAACCAAGCAGGGTGCTCAGCACCTGGAAATTGGTCATGTGATGGTGCTCTAACAGGCAGAGCTCCCAAGTGGGGGGCCAGGTTGAATGGTGTAAAGACAGACACAGCAGGCAGGCAGGGCAGGACAGGACAGGACAGAACAGGCCCCCTGGGGGCTCGAGCCCTTGTCTAGAGTTCAGTAGCACTGTGGCTTGATTTCATTATAGCGCTGTTACCTGCTGTTCACATGGACTTGTGCAGCTGTCTTGGTGGAGCCCCAAGACCTCTTTCACTAGCAGGCATGGCCTCGCCCTGGGCACATTTCACCATCTAACTCTGGGAGCCTTTCTGTTTTGTTTCTCCACCTTTGGGCATAGTTAGAGCCCTGTGATGTTGCCCCAGAGCCACCTCCGCTGGCTTAGAGGAAGAATTCTTAATGATAGGGGTGGAGAAAGTCGCACCCACCTGGTTACCTAGATGCAAGTGGAAAATGTGTTTGGGAGACAGACTAAGTGCAGTGCTCTCCGAGGCGAGGGGCACAGAAAGGGTTCAAGAGACCTCAGCCAGCAGAGGTGAGAGGCTGGGCCCCCACAGGGGATGCTATTGCCACTGGAAGCCACCTTCCCAGGCCATGCATGGGACTCAGTGCTTCACCCATCTTTTCTCATTTTAGTCCTTGGAGATGGGGGGGGCTATTATCATTGCCTTTACTACTGAAAAGAAAGGCACAGAGAAGTCACCAGTGGCCTTCAGTGCCCACAGAAAGTCATGCAGCAGAGTCTTCCTGCAGAGCTCACTCTCACACTTGGAGTGCGTGAGGTGCTGTCTCTGGAACTTTCCATTCCTTCTCTTGCTCTTGCCTGTTCCCTCCTCTACAGAATGGGAGTGATGAGAAGTCCTTTGGGGATTCAATATGTTCAGCCATCGAAAGCACTTGGGACAGGGCTTGGCCAAGAGGATTTTCTTTTTATCACTCTGACTGTTTGGCGGGCTAAACAGTCCAGGGTTCTCCAGACCAGGAGCGGTGTCAGGACAGACCTCATGGCTGCTGTGGGGTTTACAGGAATTGAGTGACCTTGTGTGCCTTACGGGTGTGTCCTATTCTAGGCCTGGGGGGGGGGAGGGCCATGTTACCTTGCACACTGCTTCTCCCCCACTTGTTCTTGAGCTCTTTGTGCTTGTGCTCTTTCCCTACCCTTCTCCCTACCTCTGTTCTCCACACACAGGCAAAATGTATCAACAGCCCCCCACCCCCCGCCCCCTTCCCAATAAAATTCAGGCCTAAGGACTCCACCACACCCACTTTTCCAGGGAAAAAAGAAAAGAAGGGGCAAGTATTTGAGGTGAGAGCTGGTGTCCCTGTAGAAAGACAGATAGCAGTTCCAGAGGTGGAAATTGTGTGCTTCTCACTTCTGGCAAGGTAAACAAACTTTCCAGATTTTACTAGTGGCCAAGGTTGGCCTCCAGAAAAAAAAATCACCTAATAACATGTCGCTTGTCAGGTTGTGACACTTCCCCCCAATGACAGTGGTTCCCATGGGAAGGCTGGAGATTCACTGGAATCTGGATCTTAGTTTTTGAAAGGAATAGTTTCTCAATGTAAGGTGAGAAACAAACTCTCAAGTGAGCAGACATATCCCATCCAGCTGTCTCCAGAAGCACCTTCTTATTTGCAGCCTAAGATCTCTCGGCTTATAGGCTTTCGCTTTGCCAGTCGAGTCAATGATCCAATTTCATTGGACCATTCACTTCCTTTTAAGGTAAAAGGCAAATGCCATCCGGCATCAAGGAAGCAGTTCAGTGTGGCAGGTTAAGCAAGGACATTGGATGCAGAGCAAACTAAGGTTCCAGTCTGGTTGTCAACACTGATGGAGACAGAGCCAGGAGCAATGTTCCTGAACCCCTCTGAGCCTCAGCTTAAAATGGAGGAGGCCGGGTCTCCCTAGCATAGAGCACTGGGAAGACAAAGGAGGTAGAATTGCTTGCAACAATGCCTGGCACACACTCAGCTAGGACCAGTACAGGCCTGTGGCCCTAGGTCTGAAATGCCTGCATGCAGATGACTTTCCAATCGCGAACCTGTAGAATTTGAGAAAGGGACTGTGGTACAAATACCAAGTATCACACAGCCCTCCGGTGGAATCTTATTGTTGCAGCAAAATACAAATATTTAAATTAAGGTCAAATATGACCCCCAAATAAATTTTGGGACCACATTTACAAAAATGAAGTTGGCCTTTAAAATTTCTTATACCTGAAATTATGGTCAGGGATGCGGACCTGGAAGTGTTGAGGGAAGGGTCTTTAACTCATGCGCAACATCCAGCCCGAGCTCGTTAAGATTTTAATGATCCCCAAATCACTTCACTGTGTTTCCCAGCTTATCCCCAGACTGGGTGACATATCTCAGTTTTTAATCAAAGCAAGGGCAAATGAGTTTTGTCCCTGTGATTTGATTCCTCTCCAGCCTGAAGACTATAACACACTGTGAGGCTTGGTTCAGTTTTACCATCAGCCCCCGGAGAGTGGAACATATGTTTCCTCAGAGAGGAAAACAAGTCCATCAAGGTGATGGGGGTTGCAAGAGGCAGCCTCCAGCCGAAGCGCCCTCAGCACACGTGTACTGGAGCCCTGCTCCGATCTGCAGGGCTGGGAGTGCCGCTCCGCGGGGAGGAGGGATGTGGATAGTGGCCAGTTGGAAAAAGAACAAAAAGTCCTGGAATCTGATCCTTGAGGCAGGCCTCGAGGCACATGGGGAAGAGGGCAGCTGCAGAGAAATAGACCAAGAGGCACATGATGTTTTGACAGATTGTGAGAGGAAAGAGAAAGGAGAAGAATCTAGCCTGCCTTGGAGAAGGCTGGATTAAGCTCCTGCTGAGTCTGCTCTGCTTTCTGTCTTTAAAAAGAAGCTTCACATCCCCTTGGTTTAGGCAGCAGTAAGGGCAGCCTGAGAGCTCGCCCTTTGCCTCCCCAGAGGCGCTGGGCCTCTCCAAGTGAGGAAGCCCCACCCCATCCCACTTATGGGCACCTCTCTTGTCCGTGGCACGTGGCCCTCCAAAGTGCAGCCCTCCTAGCATGGGGGGGGGCTGCGGGGAGATAGCACAGGCTGCTGGACACCCGACTTTGGCTCTGAGGCTCCCAGCAGACCCTGAAGCTGCACTCGGGACAAGTTCTCCTCCCTTCAGGCACAGACAGCTGAGGCACTAGGAGCTATGTGGACGGTGAGTGACAAATGTGACCTGGGGGTGAATCTGGGGGGATAGGAGGAGGAATTAAGGAATCAAAGTCTCCAAGACTTGCAGCAGGCTGAAGCCAGTTGCCACTTGAAGACCCAGGCAGAGGGCCCACTGCCCATAGATAATGACAGTGAGTATGTCAGAGACTGTGTACAAGAGTGACAGTGAAAACCAGACTTGCTGGCCTGCTCAGCACCACCAAGGTGTCTGGGAATGTTGGCCTTGACCAGTCGTGACTTTGGGGGCTTGGTATTTCTTATCTTCTTATTTCTGGAGCCTTGTTTAAAGGACACCTCAAATGAATGCCACAGCCCAGGAGCGCTATCTGAAGGGAGGCCTCTCCTCTCTCCTCTCCCACCCTACGCCTCCACCACCCACCCCACCTGCAAAGCCTCCAAAAAGAATCTGCAGAAATCCAAGATTTCCTTTTGGTTTGAGTTTCTGAGGCTGGAGTAGCCTCCTCACTAGAGCAAAACCTTTAATTACTCTTGTGTCCATTAGGACTGCAAATGAAAGTCTCTGCTTATACCACGAACTCCCACTGAAAACAAAAATGCACCAGCCATGTTAGTGAGGCTCAGAGAATTCCTTATTCTGATCAAAGCTACTTCTGCGGCCTTTACTGCGAGTCAGGAAAGGTGGAGAGTGAGAGTTTTTCTATTCTCAGGATGCCTCAGCATTTTTGCAGTGACCTTTAACTTGCTGAGATGCATAACCCCTCCCCATCAAGTCAGCTGTACCGTATGCTGTCCAAGAAGGGCCTGTCAGCTTAGATTTGCCTGACCTTCCACTCCCTTCCCTGATGTTCTCTATCTTACTGATTCTAGTGGCTATGTGGTGATTCAAAGTTAGCCCTGGAGAAATACAAGAGCCGAGGCCCCTGGAGGAAGCTCTGGGATGTCCACCCATCAACTGGCAACTAAGGAAGGGCCTCCACCCCCAGATGAAGGATGGGAGGTCTGCAAGGTAGATTTCAGAGCCCAAGGGTCAGAGCCCGGGGCCTGCTCTGCCTTAGTCTTCTCTAACAGACATGGACTCCACGTTCTCCTGCAGGAGCATTCTGATTTTGTACATAAAGGTGATTGTAGACTCAAGGTTCGTTTTCACTTTCTGTCTAAATTGAGCCACAAAGAGCTGTTTAATTTGGGAAAACTTTTTTTTGGCTACTTTGAGAGGAACTAGGATGAGGCCCAGTAGAAAATACATCTTGGAAATTCAGGGACTGATATCTCAGTGTTGTACTGCCAGGAAATGAAATGCCAAAGCCTGTTGAATTGGGGAAACATAGGCTCAGCGCTTACTGGTGCAAGTACTGATGTTACCAAGAATCAATTTTCATTTTCAGTTTCCTTTTTGGTTTCCATGTGCCATTAGCGATTGTCTCTTAAAGTTTCCCTCTCAGATCCTTTGCTGGGCCCCCTATCGTGGGTATCTGGAGGACTTTCCTCAGTTTATTTGTACCTTTAGCCTGCTGTGACCCTCAGAGGCAGACAAATCCCACTGCCTGGGACTTTGTAAGGCACCTGTGGGTACTCTGACCCAGTTGCTTCTGAGCTTAAAAGGGACAACAGAAAGGAAAAGACCATCTCCCTCCCATATGTGTGGATTCTGTATTTGAAGCTTCATCCAGCTGTGGATGGAAAAGTGTTTGTAAAAACTGCATCTGTACTGAACACGCACAGACTTTCATCTTGCCATTATTCCCTAAACAATAGAGTATAACAACTGTTCCCATAGCATTTACACTGTGCAGCATTGTGATAACCTAGAGATGATGTCAATATACAGGAGGACGTGGGTGGGTTCTGTGCACATACTGCACCGTTTTATGGAAGGGACTTCATTCCCTCCCATGGATTCAGGGATCTGAGGGAAATCAGGGGACTAACCTCCCATGGACAGTGTGGGACAGATGCACATATTAGCTTGAAAGCACCCCACTACACCACCCCAAAGAAAAAGTTGCTACTTTTTTTAAAGAGTTAAAACAGTTTGGGGTTGCATTTGGTTTTGTTATTTTGTCCACCACGATACCACCGATTTTGCTTCTTGTATTTCAAAGTTGTCTTTGCTAGATGAGGGCTTTTCAAGGGAGCTCCTCCTCATCCAAAGCAGGGAGATTGTTGAAAGTTGAAAACAAAACTTAAAGGTCCACAGACATCGCCAGACTCTACCTCCAGACCCCCCCTCCCGTGGCTGTCCTGACCACGATTTGAATAGCAGCTTCTACGAGAGTAGAACAAAGGATTCCCATTCCTTCACCCTTGTGGGCAAGTTTCATGTTAGATTGGCAAAGGTGCAGCTTGGACTAACACAGATGAAAGACACACATTCAGTTGTACAGATGGACAGTGAGGACAGTTGTGCAACGTCATAAAACTTTAGTGTCACTGAATTGTACAATTTGCAAAGGTTAAAGTGATCTGTTCCGTGCTATATATAGCCATGCACTGTAAAACAATGTCTTTGTCAACAATGAATCAAATTTATGAGGGTAGTCCCATAAGATTACAATGGATCAGGCAAACGCCTATTACCCAGTGACATCCTAGCTGCTGTAGCTCTGTTGGAGGAGGATGTTTCTGGTGCATTGAGCGTTATGTTGTGTGTGGTGGTGCCACTGTAGAGAACCCACTGTTCTACCAGTCACATAAAGGGATGGTGTGGACAGTTCCGTACAGTATGTCAGTCTTGGTGATAATAAATTACTCTATTGCCGGCTGATGTGTTTCCTATGCCGCATTTTTTGTCTGTATTTTAGAGTTTTCTCCTCTACTTATAAGCAGAAGTATTTACTGAGAAATAGTACACTGTTTACTATGGCAGTGGCCTCATGTGGCTTATGCTCAACAAGTGTCTTGATGGCATCAAGAGGCCACATCAAGTGATTGACCTGTACCACCTCAGTGTATGTCAGTGTATTGGAGGACATTCCTGCAAAGGCAAATCACCCAGCAATACACTGCTCAGAATGTCCCCAGTATTTAAATGACATATGACAAAGGTCTTAGCAAAACTTTTTAAGAAGAAAAATAAACTGCTGTTTTTTGTTAATCCTCTAACTAATCAAAAGCAGCACTTTCTGTTTCAGTAATATTAGTGTGCAATCTAAAAGTGCCAGGAGGAGCTGCCCAGTTCCCATCTTAGAGAAGAGCAGAACTGGCTGTGTGTCCACTCACCACTTTGTATGGACTCATTTGCTGTGTGTCTTAGTGAGGTGCATGTAAACTCAACCCAAGACGGAGTTACTGGGCCCACACAGGGCTTAGAAATAACGTTCTTGGTCAGCTCAGCAGAAAGGCTGTCCTTCTGCAAGCATTTTGGAGAAATGACAGCACGTGGGCAGGGGGCACAAAGAAATGACTGTAAATAGAGATGACATTTTCTCTCTTGTGAATGGGAAAAGAAACCCCACTTGCTTTATTGGCTCTTTGGTGCATTCACATGACTAGAAACGCCAGGATGACTCAGTTTGCTGAAGTAATACAGGAGCCAACAGGATGATGCTAGTGACTTGCCATCTTGAACTGGCTCCCCATGTAAATTGGCCCTCCAGAACAAAAGCTGGGCTTTGGGATAGAGTGCTGGAAGAGGTTAAAGCTCTCAACTACAGTGGGAACTGGATGCTAAGCTGCACAAAGCGGGAAACATGTAGCTCTTGCACTTCCTCTGACCAGTGTCCGCGTGCCTTTTGGAAACTTGACACACCTTGTTGTTAATGTCATTGCTTGCTCCCTAGCTCACAAGGCCTTTGGTTGCTGCCTCTCAGGGCTTAGTGACGTCCACTTCTTAATCAGAGTTGCTGTCCGCCTCAGTTGTACATTGCTCAGCCACAGGAAGATGCCTTATATAACTGTAAATGGCAGTTGAAGGACCCTTAGAAAGGATGACCTGAAGAATGAATCAATAATGAGGTGCACCTGCTAGCTTTTGCAAAATTTTCACTTCTCATGGTGATTTTGAGTGTTTTAGGGTAACTGCTGATAGCAACTCTCAGTCTTCAAGGCTTAAGAAATTGATGAATTCATGTTCTCGTGTTAGGCAGAAGGGAAAACTTTGCCTTCACATATAGATTTTTCTGGGCTTGTTGGGCTTGTATTCCACAGCTCTTGTGCAATGTCTGAACACATGTATTTCTTGCACTCCCAACAAATAACAGTTTTGTACTTCTGGTAGTAATTTGTGCTGGTGCTGTTGTTGCTACCGCTGCTGCTATTGTTGCCATCATTTAATGCAATTTACAGGAACAAAACAAGAGTTCTGCTTGTCATTTCACATACCACAGTGACAGCCACACAGGATTTTTAAAAAAGGCAAAAAAGTCCTAGCTTAGAAATTCAGGCCATTCATTTTATCGCTTTTCCCCAGTTAAGACTCCTTCCTCCCACTCTTGAGCAGCGCCAATACTCCTAACATAAACTCATCAGTTGCAATCAGTGCTAGGGGCAGGGAGAGGTCTTAATTTTCACACAGTGGATTGATAACTCTGAGATTTCTTTTTGAGTAACACAGAATCAATTGAGCATGTTCTGAAGGTTGTTTAGACTGTGTTCTTCTCCGTTATGCTTAAAAGGTAACTTATACAGTTGACTGTATTTGAATGAACGTTTCGTTGATCAGATTTCTGTTGCTAGGCAAAATGCCTGAGGCAATCAATTCAACCTGCTCACCGAAAGAGAGAAAAGAGAGGCCAGTATCACAATATCCCATTCGAGGGCACACCCTCAATGACCTACCTCCTTTCCACTAAGTGCCACCACCTCCCAATATTGCCACAGGCTGGTGATCAAGCCTTTAGCATAACAGCCCTTTGGGGGAACATTTAAACTCCAAACTGAGGCAAGCACTCATTTTTTAAAAAAAATTACAATGTTTATTTTACAACTTGCAAGCACAGGTTCCACATTCTTTGCAGAAATTATCTCTTTGGCTTTTTGTTTTTGATTTGTTTCTGTTATTTTGACAGCTATATTGCTATTTTCTTTTATTTGCTTTATGCACTTTTAATTTGGAGGTGTCTTCTTTAGCAGAACAATTACATCACAAGGAGGCTCCTTCTCCCACCCCACCTACCCAGAAAGGACCCCCGATTGCCCATTAATCAAGACGGATACAGACAAAAGGAGCAGAGCCAGTTTGAAAGGGCAGCCTCTGGCAATGGCCTTGACCATGGCGATTCCCTCTGAATTCACAGAGATCTGGGATCAGACAGATCTGTTCTGCCTGCCTCTTTCCTCAGCAGCTAGCGAGAAGCACCACTTTTCCAAACTCAGAAGCTACCTCCTACTGCGAAAGGCAGGCCCTTCAGAGATTTGCAGGTAATAGTGATGTTCCCAGTGAGTCTACACACCCACACACACACACACACACTCCAGTTATTTGCTCTTATCCTGGCTGCTTGCCTATGTGATGAGCTTGGGGCACTGATGTAGTGTCCCCTGGATGGGTAAGGCACTGCTAGACTTACTGAAATGCCCCCAGTGCATTTGGAGACCAGAAGGCTCCTCTTCCTTGTTCCCAGCAGTCTGCTTTGTTTCTGCTTCCTTACCACCCACATGCAAAGGTTGTATCCACACCCCATGTGTACTCCCTGAATTTACTGTCTATGCCAGGTCCAACTGACAACTTCCTCTCCATATAAACTCTGAGACTGCTAAACATTTCTCTATAACCCTGTACTTAATTAGTGTCTCTTTCCCCCTCTCCCAGTATATACTTTTATTTCATATTAGACTAGGGATTGAGAAAAACACTGAACTTTCATGATAGTTTTTGGAGCCATCAGCTACCTACACAGCAACATCATTTATAGCCTCTGAGAGTTGTGTTTTGTTTTTTTTTTTTTGTCTGTGTGTGATTATCTCTGAAATAAAATCTTGACTTTCTGGTATGTTCTTGGACTTTTAAAAGGATTTAAAAATTCAAGAACTTGGTGCCAATAATTGCTTTTAGGAGGTAGCACTGTCTAGTTTCTATAGATGAATTCTAGTTTGGATCATCAATTATTTTCTTCACAGAAACCCACAAAGTACATACTCAAGTTTGCATTGGAATTGAATATGATCCAAAACTTCTTAATGTTGTTAAGCTGGACTACTGCTTCTAAAATGAGTATCACATTCAACTAATGCAGTTTAAGAGCCTGGGTAACACACTGCAAATCTGAAGGAAGAGTCCAAGATTGGGATATTTGATCTGCACTAGATGTGTTTGCCGGAGTATGTTGGACAGTTCAGGTGTGTTAGATTTCTCTTTACGTAAACGGGCCTATGGACAAAAAAACATGACTCAAGGCTGAGTAACAGTCTCAGGCTCCATCATTAGAAATGGGATGTTTTCTAATGTGAGGCGGGAGGTGAGAGCACACCCCACACACCCAGGGATCTGAGAGGCCAGGGTAGATTCTTTGCCCCTTAGAATGGGTCCATTTGCCAGTAGCATACAGTTCAGTTCACACCGGCTTAGATAATGGAGGGGACCTAATGATTCCTGCAAGTGAAAGTCCAGTGGTTGAGCAGACTTCAGCGTTGGATTGAATCAACAAAAAGTTCAACAGTGTCACCAAAGATGCCGTTTCTTTCTGTCCATCTTCTCTTGTCTTTCCTAGCCTGGGCCTCATTCTGTAGCTAGCTCCCCCTGGTGGGCACACAGTAGCAGCCAGCTACTCCAAGGGCTTCTGGCTTCCTCCTGACCAGTTGAGAGAAGCAAAAGAATTGCTGGAGAATGTCACAGAAAGGAAGTTTCCTTCCAGGAAACCCCTGGGAACTTTGAGTTTATTGGCCTGAATTGATCACATGGCTACTGGGAGCTTCATATCAGTCAAACTGAGTGCCCTTCCTCCAGAGGCTTAGGTAGAGCCAGGTCTTCTCAATTGATCACATGGCTACTGGGAGGTTCATATCAGTCAAACTGAGTGCCCTTCCTCCAGAGGCTTAGGTAGAGCCAGGTCTTATCAAAGTATCTAGGCCCTGTGAGGTAAGCAAGGTCACCTGACTGGAAATGGAGGACAATACCCAGAGAAGCCAGGCCACCAACAGTATTTGCTTCTGCAGTCAACCCCCATGGCCCTCCTCATCTTTACACTCTTTTCTTCCCATGCACATGCCCCTACCCAATCCTCATCCCTATGAAAATACCATTCACACCTCCCTGAAGGGCTCCAGCTCCAATCAAGAAAGCTCAGGGGATGTGCCATCCTCAGAATTGAGTCAGAATGTGGCTCGTTATGTTTCAGGGATCCCTGGCCACCAGTCTCACCCGAGCAGAGGAAGAGTAGGAATATCCTGGTATTTCTTCTGTAGCGCCCTGCGGGGCTCCTTTATGACATTCATCAGCCTTTCTTATGAACCCTTGTTGCGGTATTTCTCCTTCACCATACCTGCCTTACTCATCAGTGCGGTCGCAACACAGGGTCTAGGTCATAGTATGTGTTCAGTAACTATGTGCTGCACGAGTCATATGAACAGCAGCCTGGGAGCAGACACCAGCCACTGTGTTTTATTACAGTGGTGAACCACTGACCAATTCCTACAACACATCACACAGCCTACCCTTGCAGGGGTGCCAAAGAAATGCAACACACAAGTCACAGGAAGAAATACATAAACACGGGTAGGAAACTCCATTGTCCCTGGCATCTACAGCCACCTCTTTCACAGCCCTCCCCTTTCTGGGAACCTGGGACATCTCACTGCCAGGTACTTGGGGCCTCTTCTCTCAAGACATCAGCCCCTCGAGCATCCAGTTCCCTCCTCCCAACTCCCACACAGCTTGCAGACTGGCACTTGGGCAAAGGCAGTAGAGGCCCCTTACACTCGCAGAATACCCAACCCAATGGGGCCCGCCCGGGGAGATAATCTGGGTGAGCCCAGCAGTTTGCCACTGGAGAGGTGAAATTCCAATGAGACTGCAAAATGATCAGCTCAAGTCAATGGCCTGATTCTCCTGACTTCTGGTGAAAAATCCAGGCTCTCGCATTTTGTATCATGAGTCCATCAGTAGACAACATCACTTCTGGGAATAGGCTATGAATTCATTGCACTCTTTAGAGTTTATCACCACTGCTTTAATTCTCTGCCACTAAATATAATTTTACAATTAAATCAAGGCAAATGAAATACTTAAAATCATTGTTTTTAGAAAAGGTAGATAATAAAATCCACAAACCCACTAACAGTTTATCCCATATATGTCGAATTTGAAGGTTGTGCTTATGTTTAAGGTCACTGATGGATATCATTATCATTAGATAGTCACATATCAACAAAGCAGTCTGTTTTTTCAGGCATAGTGGTAGGATATGAGTATGTCTGCCTTTTGGGCTCCAACAGCCAGCCCTTCTTCCTTCTAAGCACACAGAAATCACTATTTAGGGGTTCCTAGGACTTCATGGGGAAGACAGAGTAAGGAGGTGGGAAAGCAGAACCTTCAGTGCAGGGCACAGGCTGTAGCTGGCAGGAGGAGGGCTCAGCTCCTCCTCCTGGGCTCTGGGAAGGTAGGCCCGCCCAGGGTCCCCCATGATTTACATTGCCTTTTGTTAAAGCAACCAACTCAGGACTGGAGCAAGGAAGAAAAGTCACAGGGAAAAAAAAAGATATCCAGCTCCAGAAAGTCCAATACAGTTCAGACAGAAATTAAGTCAGTGAGCTGTGACAGAGGAGCGCTTCTTGTGTTCCTTATTATCTCCGTCAGTTCAGGCTGCTAAGCAGAATAGAAAAAAAAATGACTTCTAAACAACAGAAATTTGTTACGCACATATCTGGAGGCTGAGGAGTCCAAGATCAAGGCACTAGCAGATTCAGTGTCTGGCGAGGGACCATGCCTCATAGATGTCACCTTCTCTCTGCTTCCTCCAATGGTGGAAGAGACAGATTTCCCTCTACTCTCTTTGGTCAGGGCGCTAATTCTCATCATGGGAGTGCCATTCACGTAGCTGATCACTGCTGAAAGGCCTCAGCTGCCAATGGCATCACACTGAGAATTCTTTTCTTTCTCTTTTTGAAATGTTTTTAACTTTAAAATGTATTGAAATGTATAAAACCTATTGATGGGGTACCATCTAATATTCAGCACATGTATGCATTGTGTAATGTTTGAGTCAGGTTGAACATACCTATCTCCTCTAGCATTTATCATTTTCTTGCTGAAAACGTTCAAAGTCCTTTCTTCTAGCATTTGGAAATGTACAATGCCTTACTGTTCTCTGTAGTCACCCAGTACCCAGGAAATTCCTGCTCCAGTCTTAGGGTCTTAGCACCCACTGAGAAACCTTTCTCCATCTCCCATCCCCCACTCTCCCCAGCCTCACCACCATTCTACTTTCACTTTCTATGAGATCAACTTTTTTTAGATTTTTGCATATGAGTGAGATCATATACTACTTCTCTTTCTGTGCCAACTTGCTTCACTCTACATGATGATCTCCATTCCATCCATGTTGCTACAAATGAAAACATGTCCTTTTTTTGGCTGAAAAGGATTCCGTTATATACATGCTCCACATTTTCTTTATCCATTCATCCAGTGATATACACTTAGGTTGTTTCCACTACCATGAATAGCGCTACAATACTCATGGGAATGCAAAAGTCTCTTTGACATACTGATTTCATTGCCTTTGCAGATGTACCAACCCAGCAGTTGCTGGGTCATATGGTAGCTCTGTTTTTACTTTTTTTGTGGAACCTCCACACTGTTTTCCTAAAGGTTGCACTGATTTATGTTCCTGCCCACAGTGTGCAAAGGTTGCCTTTCTCCACAGTCTCACCAGAGTTCGACATTAGTCTTCTTGATAACAGCTATTCCTGCTAGGGTGAGCTGGTGCCTCATTTATACTTTTGATTTGCATTTCCCTGGTAATTAGTGATACTGAGCTTTTTCCCATCTACCTGTCCGCCATGCATATGTTGTCTTTTAAGAAATGCCTACTTAGATCTGTTGCCCATCTTTTAATCCGGTTGACATTTCACTTTTGAATGTTTGGAGATCTTCATATTCTTGATATCAACTCATTGTCAGATGCACACACTGCAAATCTTTTCTCACATTCTATAGATTGTCTGTGAACTCTGTTGGTTGATCATTTCCTTTGCTGTGCAGAAACTTTTTTTAGTTTGATACAATCCCATTAGTCTGGTTTTGCTTTTATTTCTTGTGCTTTTGAGGCCTTTTCCAAAAATTTCTTGTCCACCAAAAGTTCTGAAGCATTTCCTTTGTATTTTCTTTCAGTAGTTCTACAGTTTCATGTCTTACATTTAGGTCTTCAATCCAGCACGTTTGTGTGTGTGTGTGTGTGTGTGTGTGTGTGTGTGTGTGTTGTTAGAAATTGAATTCAGGGCTAGGCAACAAGCATTCTGCACTAAATTATATCCTGAGCCCCTTCATTTTTGTAACTAATGACAGATAGGGGTCCAGCTTCATACCTCTGCATGTGGATAGTCAATTTTCCCAGCACTGCTTATTGAAAAGGCTATTGTTTTTTCTCCATTGCACTTGTGTTGAAAAAAATTAACTATTGATGCGTGAGTTTACTTCTGGGTTCTGTATTCTGTTACTTTGATCTATATACCCATATTATGCCAAAACCTGGCTGTTTTGATTATTACAGTTTTGTGCTATATTTTGAAGTCAGATACTGTACTGTCTCCTTCATGTTATTGTTGTTGATGTAATTTTGGCTCAAATCTGCTTTGGATATTTGGGAGTTTTGTAGTCCAGTATAAAATTTAGAACATTTTTTTCTAGTTCTATAAAGAATATATTGTATTTTGACAGGGATTGCATTGAATCTATAAATCTAAGTGTGGGTATTTTAACAATTTAATTCTTCCAATTCATGAATATGGAATGTCTTTCCATTTTTGTGTCCTCTTCAATTTCTTTAATCAGTTTTTTTTTAAATTTTCATTGCAGAGATCTTTTACCTTGGATTAAACTTCATCCTACATATTTTTGGTGGCTATTTTAAATGAGATTGCTTTCTTGACTTCTATTTCAAATAATTCACCATAGATATATAAAAATACTATTGATTTGTGTACATTGTTTTTGTGTCCTACAACTTTGCTGAATTCATTTATCATTTCTGATAGTTATTTAGTAGAGTTTGGTGGACTTTGGAGATACACATATATATACATATATATATATATATATATATATATACACATATATATATCTCCATGATTATATCTATTCATATCATCTGAAAACAGTAATACTTGGATTTCTATTCCAGTTTTCATCTTTCTTTCTCTTGCCAAATTGCTCTGACTAGGACATCCAGCATTATATAGAATAAAAGTAGAGAGAATAGATATTTCAGATCTTAAAAAGAAGAGTTTTGCTCTTTCCCCTTTCAGTATAATGTTAATTACTGGCTTATAATAAATGCCTTTATTACACTGAATACCTTCCTTGTACCCTCAGTTTTTTGGCATTTTTATTATGAAGGGATATCGATCAAATTGTATTGAATGCCTTTTCTCCATCAATTGAGGGGGTCATATGGATTTGACCTTCATTTTGTTGAAAAGGTATATTACTTATTGATTTGATTATATTGAACCATCCTTGCATCTTTGGGATAAATCCCACTTGACCATGGTGAATAACCTTTTTAATGTACTGTTGGAGTTGCTTTGTTAGTATTTTGTTGATGATTTTTGGATCTATGTACATCAAAAATATTGGCCTGTAGTTTTCTTTTGGTTAAAAGCAAAACCATAGCAAGATCTAAATACCTAAATTTGTTATTTTCTCTGCTGAATTGAACCCTTTGTCAATATATATTGACTTTCCATGTCTGTTATTGCTGCTTTGGTATAAGTCTATGTTTTAAATTTTTATTAGTCCATGTTTGCAGTACATGGTGATCTTCACTGTAGGGAGTTGGGAGTTGGTACATGTATATAATACATCTTAATTCTTTGTTTTAGTATATGTGCTGCCAAAGTGAGCATGTCTTAATTATTTTTTAATCCCCTTCCCCTCCCAACCTCCTCCCTTTACTCTATTTCTTGGTCCCCTTCCCATTTGTAAAAGATCTGTCTCCCTACTTTGTATTACCTTTTGTTTTGCTCTTTAAACTTTTTATGCTTCAAGTGTCTCATATAAGAGAAGCTATATGACATTTAAGCTTGTGTGTCTAATATATTTCCCTTAATATTATTGTCTCAAAGTGCATCCATTTTCCTACAAATGACTCAAATTTATCTTTCTTTATGGCAGAGTAGTACTCCATTTTGTAAAAAGTCTGTTTTATCTGATATAAGCATGGTTTCTCCTGCTTTCTTTTGGATTCTATTTGCAGAGAATGTCTTATCCTGTGCCTTAACCTTCAGTCTATATGCGTCATTAAAGGTGAATTTCTTGTAAGCAACATAGAGTTGGGACATTTTTATCCCTTCAATTACTCTATGTCTTTTAATTGGAGAATTTAATCCATTTACATTCAAGGTAATTATTGATAGGTAAGGTCTTAGCCACAGCACTTATGTAATGTTTTCTAGTTTTGTTATAGTTCCTTCCCTCTTATGCCCTTATTTGTGAGTAAGTGAATTTCTCACAGTGTATTTTCATTCCTTGCTCATTTTTTTGGTTTTTCTATTAGATAATTTTGATTTATGATTTCCATGGAGCTTACAAAAACATATTTTTGTTATAGCAAGCTATTTTAAAGTGGGAGTAATTTAATATAATCACAAAGATAACAGAAAAAAACAAAAAATTAGAAAAATACAATAAGAAAACTTCCTACCTGTGTTTTACTACTCCCCATATCATGAACTTTTGATATCACACTTTACATCTTTGTATATTGCATATCTATTAATATATTAACGTCATGAGTGCCTTCATTTCTAAAGGATAGCTTTGCTGGGTATAGTATTCTCTGTTGACAGATTTTTTTTCTACAAAAATCTCATGTCATTCTCCTCCTGGCTTTTAAAGTTTCTGCTGAGAAGTTTGCTATCAATAGAAATGGGACACTTCTGTACCATTTCTTTTCTCTTGCACCCTTAGGGATCCTCTCTTTATCATTCACTGATGACAGCTTGATTATAAGATGTCTCAGGATACACTTATTTGAGCTCAATTCCACTAATTACCTTGGGCCTCCAGTGCCTGGATATTTGTATCCTTCTTAGGTTTGGGAGTTTTCTGTTATTATGTCTCTATTCTTTCTTTTAAAATTTTTTTCTTTTTTTCATTACTGAATATTAAACCCAAGAAGCACTGAGTTAATGCTCAACCCTTTTTAAAATTTTATTTTGAGACAAAATCTATGCCAAATTACTCCAGCTGTCCTTAAACTTGCAGTCCTCCTGTCTCAGCCTACTGAGTAGATACGATTACAGGCATGTGCCACAACCCCTGGCTTCTGTTGTTACTTCCCAAATAAATTTTCTACTCCTTTAGAATCCTCAAGTCTTTCTTGAAAACCAATAACACAAATATTTGCTCTTTTAATACTGTCACAAAGTTCCTGTAAGATTTCTTTGTTTCTTTTCATTCTCTTTTTTTAATTCTCCTCTTAGTTACTTTGCTCCTTGCTGAGACAAAATAGCCAACACCCAAAGTTAAAGAGGAGTAAGGCGTACTTAGCTCACATTTATAGAGGTCTCAGTCCATAGCTGGCTGGCTCCAAGGCAAGGTGGTACATGGCAGAAGGGCTTCGAAGAGGAGAGCAGCTCATGGTGCCCACAAGGTAGCAAAACTGACAAGAGAGGGGACTGCAGTATCTTTCTTTCCCTTTTATCTTATCCAGACTACTGGGATTAGGGAAGTGATAAACCAATCAGTGGACTGATTTAGTAATCGCCCAGCATTGCACCGTGAATCAAACACACATTTAGATCCTGCCTCTGAAAAAGTGAACCTATGACCACATGAAGCTTCTAAACACAAGCCATAACATCCTTCAACAACATATGTTCTTTTTTTTTTGGTACCAGGAATCAAACTTAGCACCTTGAACTATATTTTCAAATAGCCTGTCTTCCAACTCACTCATATGATCTATCCCTTTGATCACATTTTTAATTTGTCTGAGTACAATGTTCAGCTCAAGATTTTCTGTGTCATTTTCTAAACTGCATCTGACTCTTTGTTAAGTTTTTTGGTAAACCATTAAAATGTTTCTTTGTGTTTTCTTCAAATTCATTAAGTTTCCTTAAAACAATTGTTTTAAATTCACTGAGCATTCCCCCATACTAATTACTGCCTGGTCAGTTTCTGGCATGTTATTTTAAATATTAGTGAGGTAATAGATTCCTGAAAGCTCCTAGTGCTTGTTGATGTGTTGTCACTTTTTAAATATCAAATAGCAACTCAAGCCCACATTCGTCCTAAATATACTGTTGGTGTATTGTTCCAAAAGAAATGGGAGAGTATCTAGAAAGAGCAATGTGAACCCACAAGCCTCCCCCTAAAGACAGGGCAGGCCCAAATCCCTCATCAGAGTTATTGGCCTGTGGTCAAACACTGGAGAGTTCTGCTCCGCTCTGGACAGAATCACCATGGGTGGAACAACCCTGAGCTCCTATGTCACATGTACAGCCACCAATACTACCATGTTGTGTCACATCCTGAGCCTACAAACTGCCAAGGCCAGCACATCATTAGGATGAGGCCAATACCCACACTGGTATGGCCTGCCTGTTACTAAGATGAATTTGTTTCTTAAACCCACTGCAAGCAGCCGAGGTGGTGCTAGATGGAGTCAAAGTCCAATAGACTGGAGCTGGCACTGGAGCTGTGCAATGCCTCTGTCCACGGGCAGGACTGGGGATGGGGGTAGTTAGGATCTGCCCTGCACTGAGTTCCAGGACAAAGCCTTGTAGCAGCAGAGGTCATGGGGCTTTGTCCAGACCTGGGTTTTGCCATGCCAGGCCTGGTAATGTGTTTCAAGTCTAAGGCTTGGAATTAATTCTCTGTCCTTCTCTCCAGCAGGAAGTGCCTCTCTCTGGGCTGGGCTGCTTAGAGTTGCAGAAGGGAGTGACACAGGCAACTCTTTCTTTCCTGCCTTCTTCAATGCATATTTTTGGCTTTGTTGTACTAAAAGCAGGCATTGTGGTCTCACATCTGATTTCATTAGCTCTTGTGCTGGCAGTTTGCTGCACGAATGGCTGTTCATCTTTGTGTGTCTATGAGGAGAGATTACCAGATGACGTTATTCAGTTGCCATCTTGTTCCACCTAGATGAGGGTTAGGTTTCAACATGTGAATTTCCCAGGTGTTGGGAGGTATATAATCATTAGACCATAGTACTTACCAAGGTCATTTACTAGGAAAGTGGGCCTGGTGAGAAGAAAAAGTTTCCCTCTGCATTTTGGACAGAAATAAAGCTAGGTAGCTAAGAGCTCCTTGGCATTAATGTGAGCTTGCCAAAAGGTAGACACCATTATGGGATTAGACCTTCAAAAATGTATTGGGGGAAATGCCTGTGAAGCACAACAGAGAGAAGCAAGAGAAGGTGGAAGGGGCCTCAGACCACAATGTAGGTGGCCTTTGCCAAATGTGGAACAGAAGAAAGTTTGGGTAAAAAGTCTCAGATAATAGTACAGTTCTCAGAAAAGTTCAGCCAGGCCAGTGGAGAGCCTTTGAGCCAACGTCACCCATGAGAGGAGTCCTGCACCTCATAAGAATAGGCCTGAATAACTATGCTTACTGTGTTCGGGCACTGGTTGGGAGTGCAGCCCAGACCAAATGTGAGGACAGTGGTGGGTCCAAAGTGGTATCTGCTGGAGGTTGCCAATCAGTTATATTGTCCATGGTAGGAGATCTGAGCAGCCATTGGCATGGCTGTCACACCCTTCCTTTGGCAGTTACGGCCACTCCCTGGGTCCCTGGCAGGCTGTAGATAGCTACAGGACAGGGTAAATTAGACTGACAACTTTGGAAAGCAAAGCCTTGGATGGCTTGATTGGTATGTAACTAGAATGTGTTTCTTTGTTGTTTCTTCACTCACTGTTTGAATTGTTGGTTTTATCTACCACCCTGCCTCATTTGTTTGAGTCCCCTTATGATGCTAGTTCTTATAAAACTCTATACCTCTGGAAGAAGTTTAAAGCTGGTAGGCTTTAGTTTTCATCCTAAGCATCTAAAGATTATCAGGCCTTAGAAATGGAAGCAGACTAGAGAAGTTTAAGTTATTTGAAACATAGCCAATTGAATTAATTCTTAATTACCCTATGAGGAGTCTGTTTGATACCTAATAATTACTATTTCTTAATTGTGTTAGTCACAGGATCTGAGATCGTGAATATTGAAAAAGACCTTCAAACACTGTCTAGCTCAACTACATAATTTTATAGCTAGAGAAACATGGGCCTAAAAAGGGAATCCAGACACATATAAAAAGGATTACAGACACATATGATTAAGTGGGATTTATCCCAGGAATGCAGGGCTGGTTCAACCTATAAAAATCAATGTACCACACAATATTAACAGAATAAAGGACAAAGAAGGGCATGTTTTTCTCAGTAGATGCAAAAGGGAAAGGGATTTTTCTTAGGTTCACACAGCTAATGGTAAAGTACATTCTGAAACTCAGGTCACCTGACTTCCAGGTCAGAGATATTTATATTACTGAGCACAGAGGCAGAGGGTGAAACCAGTCCTTGCAAATATATATACAGCCCTGGGCCTCGTAAGGAGGATTTTCTTTTTGTCCTTTCATCCTGTCGGACACAGCCCCATGGAGTGGGCTCTGTTGTTGTCCCTACTTTCTAGATGAGGAACCTGAGGCTAATGGAGGTAATGCTACTTGCGTGATGTCAACGACATGGCAGCTAAGCCTCGACCTCAGGTCTCCTTTCTCTCCCACTACTCCCTCCATTGACTGGCTCAGCCAGATTAATCTGGTTGTAATGGTTCTCTGAACACATACTGCCAAGCCCCATAGCTGGGAATTTTGCTGTCAGCATGTGGGAATGCCTTCCAACTTCTTGGGGAGGGAGGCCCCTTTCCTGCACCACTATGTGACAAGTCTCAGAGTGCAGGCTGTTGACCTCAGTGTAATCTGGGTTAAGTAGCCATTTAGATAACGCTAATGAGTAGAATATCTATGCAAGGACTAGAGGACCATAATAAAGCAATAAGTACCAGGGAAACCACCTCCTAAGTGCCCCAGAGGTGGAGGGTGTTGGGAGGAAGCAGGAAAGATACTCTTCCTTGATCTGCAAGACGCTGGCTACGGAGCTGGCTTGCCCTCTGGCAGAGCCTGGCTCAGTGAGAGCTCCTAGTTCCTAATGCAACCAGAGAAAGGGATAGACGCTTCAGAGTCAAAGGGAGAGATGCAGTGGACTCAGTCGTTTTATGCCTCAGACCCAGGGATCTCAGGTGGAACTGTGCTGAGATCTATTTAGTCTGTCTTCTTCCAGGTATATTTGACAGAGGCTTCACTGGGCCACTGTGGAGGTTTCCCAGTTTGGATTAGGGCTTTGCATTCTCAGTGGCTAGATAATGGGGAACAGAATGCCTATTGCTCTACCTTGAAAGGGTTCCCATAGCCTTTGGATTGGAGCTGCCGAAAAAAGAGGCCAACCATTGGGCTACCATACCTCTATCTAGTCCACCATCAAGGATCTTCCACCTCCCCAATCTGATCCCTTATTGATAATGTGATCCTCAAAAACATCTAAGTCCTCGTTTCCCAGACTCTGATCTGAAAAGGTCCAACAGAGACTGCAGTCTGTTTGCAGGAGCTAGGTCTAGGGAGAATGTCGAGCTGCAGTTTCTTTCCCAACACTGCCTGTTGAGCTCAAAAATGCAATGTTCCCTGTTCCTTTCAGTGAGAAACAAAAAGAAGTTGAAAGAGACCAGCTGTGTATGGAATGCTTTCTTTCTGCACCTTCATGGCATTTGCTTTTCATATGGATTTCTTTTTCAGTAAACTGTGGGTGAAAGTTACATACCCTAGCACCACCCTTCTCCCTTCTTGGATTTCAGGCCAGGGAAAGTGGCTGCATTTGGGGTAAATGAGTCTCAGAAAAGTGTATAGGAGGAGAAGAGGTTTATATTGGCTCACTGTTGTGGAGGGTCCAGTCCATTTGACCCCATCTTGTTGGGCCTATGGCAACACAATACATCATGGAGAAGTTTATAATGCTGGACATCTTTTCACCTCATGGCTAGCTGTGATCAAGAAAGAAGAGACAGGCATCCCACAGTCTCACTGAGGTCACGTCCTTGGTGACCTAAACCTCCCATTGTACCTAACCCTAAACCTCCCAATAACACCAAGCTAAGGACCAAGACTCTAACACATGAGACACTCTGGAGCCACACTGCAGCATCCACCTACCAAATAGAGTGTTAGAGGCAGCTGGTGCTTCTCAGAGGGTGGCATCCCAGAGCTCCATGCCTGCGGGCTGAGTCCGTGCCTAGCAGTAGCAATAGATGCTCTCTAGAGGTCTTTCTGAGTCTCAGACTCTGCCTTTAATTTGCTTGGCAATCTGTGGCAAACCATGGGACATCTCCTTCATCCACAGAGAATGCTAACTTGAATAAGTGAGCTCTAGTTTCTCCTACATTCTAAAAGTGTTCGAGAAGTAGGGAGAGGAGTTAGCCCCAAGGAGACAGGATCGGTCCAAATGAGAAGGCAGAAGGTGAGGCCTTCATTGGCAGGAGAGGAGCGAGTGATGTCTCCTTCCCAAAAGGTCAAAAAGAAGGAGACTAGAGAGGTGGCCATGAGAGAGAATAGCAGCAAAGCTGAAATAGCCACTTGAGTGTCTATGTGGACAAAATCTGAAGGAAGAAGACAGGCCTCGAATCCTTAACCCTGAAAGAGTTGGCATTCCTGGCAAGGACTCCAAGAGCCAAGAGCTCTGCTGAGAGCACACTGAGCAAGGTCCCTGCACCCGGGACCCCTCCTAATCCCCTGTACCTAGAGCAGCCCCTGAAGGAGCTGCGATTTGCAGCAGAAGAGAAAAGTTAATATGGCCAAAATTCCAAAGTGTCTTTTTTTAACCTCTAAACAATGATGGCTTTAAACTTGGATTGCTCCTTTGACATAGCACCATCACTTTCTACTATCGTGAGTCCTGGTTTTCTCTAAAGGAAGTCTTTCATGGATACATGTTGTACATACAGACTACAGGATAACACATATGATAATAAATCCAGCACCGACAGGTGAGTGATTCAAAATACCTTAGAAGCCCTGGAGTATCTCCCCTCTCCCAAGAAATGACACCTACAGTAACTTCCAAGTGCTGCCCCTCGTCACTCTACATGCATCACCAGTCTTTTTAGGTAGTTATCATCTGTGTAGACTGCCAGAGATGATGGCTTGTCTCAGCCAATCTGTTTCAGTTGTACACAAGGACCTTGTCTTTTGAATGCAGTTTATGACTTTCTGTTTTGGAAAGTTGTCAGAAGACCCAAACCTGATGACATAATAAAATATATCAATAGGACTATATAAATAACTCAGGGATAACTACTGTTCACAAGTTAGAATATGGTATTTCAGTAATTTTCCTCTACAGCAAAATGTGTAGTTCACATTGTTGGTATCAACCAATGTACATAGCTGTTCCCCTTTACTAGAAAACGACATAGACACACAGACAAGGCTAGAAGGTCTATATGTACATTGTAACGAAGAAGTCAAAAGTGAAAACCTGTGTTACCTTGATCAGGTTGAGAAGTATAATGGGTTTTGGGTTCTTTTACTTAGTCCACGTTTGCAACATCATGATTACATTTATCATGATACATGTACATCACACACCTTAATTCTTTTTTGTCCCCTACTCATCCCTCCCAACTCTGGGTCCCCTTCCCATTCACAAAAGCTCTATTTCTGCTTTATTTTCTAAGTTTTTGAGTTTCTAAGAGGAACTATGACATATTTAAGCTTGTGTGCCTGACTTATTTCACTTAACATTTGGTCTCACGGTGCCTTCATTTACCTAGTAACTGCCTTAAGTTTATTCCTCTTTCTGGCAGAGTAGTATCGTATTGTGTATAAATAGCACATTTTCTTTATGCATTCATCTGTTGATGGACATATAGACCATTTGGAAGATTTAGCTATTATGAATTGAACTGCTATGAACATGGGTGTGCATGGATCACGGTAATATTATGACTTCCGCTCTTTCAGGAAGATGAGAAATAGAATGTTGACAGCTGCCAGGTAGAGCTGTGGGCAGCCTTCCAGATCACGGTCCCCTCCCTCCAAAGGTAGCCACACTCATGCTAAGATAACCGTTCTCTTTCTTTTCTAGTTAGTTTCACCATTAATTAATGAACTCACACACATAGTTGCTTTTTAGTTTTGAAAAAACTAAGTGGCAAGCACAGTCTAGATGTATAAAAGAGTCCTAGGCCACTACAAGCTGAGGGCTTTCTGAGCTGCCCCTAGCTTCCCTCCTAGGCAAGTCTATAGCTAAGGATGCAATGGTCCTGCATCCTATGGAATCCACCATCATCAGTATATCTAGCAATCATGGCCAGTCTGCCTCCACTACCTTCACCTCCTAAATATGAGCAGTCTCACCAATAAAAGGCTAAATGTTTAAGCTTTTTAAAAATGTATTACAGTAAAAGATGCATTGCCATTAGTCCCCCTCAAAATACTCCTCCTCGCTTTGAACACACTTACCCTCCCATTCTTGCCACTTTCTAAAGCGGTTCTGAACTCCTCTTTCCAGAGTGTCCTTAGTTGGACTGTTTCATTTGCCTCAATGACCTGAATCAATTGACCTTTCATGGTCATTTTGATTTTAGGGAAGAGCCAGAAGTCGCTCAGTGTCAGATCCAGTGAATAAGGTGGATGAGGGCACTTTGTCATTTTCTTATGAGCCTGTCCTTCCTGTGAATGACACTCAACAGCAGCATTCACTATAGTTTTTATCATACCTGGCAAAGACACCCATGAAAGAGCACTTCCAGAACTGCTTCAGAGAGAGGCAAGAAAGATGGGATAAGTGTGTTCAAAGCAAGGGGTGGTATTTTGGGGGGTAGTAACAAAACTATATCTGTTACTGTAATCAAATTTTTTAAATTAAACACTTCTAAAATATTTTGAAAACCCTGTGTAAGTCAGTGGGGAGCATGTCCATGGGGTGAAGTGAAAGGCTTCAACCAACTAAGGTAGCAAGGCCCAGGAAGTACACCAGCAAAGGGTCAAGGCAGTGCTCTGCCCTGGTTAGAAGAGGACATGGAGACAACAAGGGATCCACAGATCTGACTGCTTCTTAACCAGCCTTCGGCCAACCCCTGTCACACTGACCACCCCCCAACTCCACTTCACCCTCAAGTTCCAGAGATAATCTGAGGTTCTCGTTCTGAGTGTGATGAAGATCCTGCCCTGCAGACCAAGTTGCTTTTGAACTTTCCCCTCTGCCATCTTCTGATTCAGCTTTCTGGGGGATGAGGATCCAGCTAACCCTGGCCTATCTACTTTTTGTTTTCTTTTCTTTCTCTTTCTTTCTTTTTTGAGATCAGGCATCACTGTGTTGTCCAGGCTAGCTTTGAACTCTTAGGCTCAAGGAATCCTCCTGCCTCAGCCTTCTGAGTACCTGGAACTACAGGCATGCTCCACCAGGCCCAGTTAGATCTATCTACTTTTTTTGGATTCATAAATTCTACCACTGTTATCTCCTCTCCTATGTTCCCTATTCTAGTGGGATTTTGTCTTTTTTTAAAAAAAGCCTTTTAATGTAGTTATAATGGGACTCTGGGAGGGAATGAATTTAGGTGCATGCATTAAATCTGCTGTCCAAATCCGGAAATCTCCGGAGGAAATCCTGCCTCTCCCTTCCTTGGTTGCTTGGATATGACAGTTAGTTGGATGGCTCCTTTGGAGCTGGGCTTACAATACCCAGAGATGCTAAGGAAGTAGAGGCTGGAGGGTGGGGGTGGGGGTGGGCACATGCATAAGCCTAGGTGATACGCTTTGAACATCACCTCATCTTGAAGCATCTTTTAGTATTTGTGATTAAAGGCCTGCATTTTTAAAGTCAGGCCTAGGTTTAGCTCTGCCACTTACTTATTCTGTGACTTTGAGCTAGTTGCCATCAGCTAAGGAGATGACATTTGACTGGGAGCTTTTACAGCTGATTTGCATGTGTTTGCTGCCTTTCAATTAGGAAAATCAACTGCATGTCACACACCTGCCAAGTGTAGCCCAAAGAAATGTTGGTAGGAACATTTTCAGTTCTAGAGGTTTCCAAACATAAAGCAAATCCACCTCTGCGTTTGGAATAGGCACTTACAGGGTGGCTTCCCTTTTTCTCGATGTTTCGGTTTTGAACCGGAGATGGCATCGGTCTGCACAGTGCCTGCTCCACTTGGGCAAGTGCTCCAGGCCCCCTCAAAACGATGTTGCTAAAATAGGGCTGCCCACTCTGTCGGAGGGTCTTCTGCCGCCGGTCATTTCCACGTGCCATCTGTAGTTGTTTCTGCCTCGCGGACTACTGAGGCACTGGAAGCATGTGCTAATGCTGAGAGAGGGTCCTGCTTTTTGACCCATCACTAATATCTTCCAAGTCACACGAAGCTACCAGGGATCCCTGAGCAAAAGCTTAAAAAGCTTTCATTCTCTACAAATAAGCCCCATTCATTGCTTGTAGAAAGTGTCGTCATGGAGTGGGCGAGTCATCAGAACCCAAGTGATATTTGCATACTGGGGTTTTTTTCAACTCCAGTGTGGCAGTAAACTGTGTTCAGAATCATCAAAGAGCTGGCTATGTGGCTATAAAGAAGTGTGAGCTGTGGAAAGCCACGTTTCTGCTCATGTTTCACCCAGATGACCTTGCTCCAAGGACAAATAGGAGCCTGATGAGATGAAGCTACACACGGCCAGTGAGCTCAGCTCTGTACTAAGGAGCCGCGCTGAAGGGAGGGCACCGAGCCCTTTCTGGTTGCTACGAATACCATCAGAATGGCAAAGAAGTCTTTTTCACAAGTACTCTGGGTTCACTTGCTAAGAAGAGTTCATGTTGGTTGGTTTTCTTTGGGTTTCTTTTCTTTGGATCTGTGTGTGCTGTCTTAAAACTCTCCAGCCAGTTAGCTTGTCTTCTTAATCCCAGCTTCAAATATTTTTAATTTGCTCTTAAAAATTTGTCTATAGCCTCCCTAGTAACACCTGGCCTAGACTTTCTTAGTGGTGCGTTATAAGTCTCTGCATCTCCCCGCATGTTTTCCATCTGGAAAGTTAATGAGTCAACACGCAAAAACTACATGGGGGTCCGGGAGTGAGGCAAACCTGGGCCTGCATCCTGCTCTGCTACTAACTAGCTGTGTGACTTTGGGCAACTTAGTTAACCTCTGGGACTCAGTGTCCTCATCTGTAAAATAAGGACTGCAATAGCCCTGACCTCAGAAACGGTTGTTCATAAGTGTTGAATGATGCCAAATATTTAAAGCACTTAAGTTAGTGCCTGGAGCATAACAAATGTTCAGCAAATTTGACCTTGGCAATCTTATTATTTCAAATAATGTATCCAGACACCTACTGCACTATCACCCATTGGAAAGACTTGGCCATGGAAGGTCCTTAGTATTTCTGCATTGAAGTGAACTGCATTGAATGCACTGTTTAGCTTAGCTTCAGGAAATGAGTATTTGCTTCTCCACTGCAAGGTTTGATAGACACAGCCGATCAATCACAGTTCAGGTACTGAAAGCATGAGAGTGAAAACACTGCTTCACGTTGAAAGAGGAAGAGCCTCTCCTCACGCAGGCTTTCCCTGGTCCCTGTGGACACCCTGCTGCCAAGCACTTGTGCTCGTCAGAGTGTCAAGGCCAAGCAGCCGCTCATTTGGGTTTTGAAGTGTTTGCTGACAATGGTATCAAGTATGAGGTCATTTTAATTGCCTCAGCTGAAAGAATTGGGTCATGCAGAAAGTCTGTGCCATGCTGGTAAAATCCCTGCCTTCTAAAAGCACAGTGCAAAGAAAGGGAACTCCCACCCACAGGAGTCCTGAAACCTTGAGGCCCAGCAGGGTCAAGAGCAGCAAGGGCTGCAGCTCGGAGCCTGGCTGGTGTCAGGTGTGCACTTCACTGTTTGGTTTTGCACTCATTGTTTGGTTTTGCAGATTCCTCAGCATGTGCGCGCGCGCGCACACACACACACACGCACACGCACAACCAGTTTAGAGTTGTGTGCTGTGCGGCAGGAGGGTGGGGGTGGAGTAGAATGAGAAGGTTGGTCAGAGTCATTGCCATTGCCGGCTATCCAGCTTAGCTTTGCCCCCATTTTCAACAAGACAGCGATTGCTCAAGACAGGGAATTCTTCATGTGAAATCCATGGATGAGCACTGAGTGGTCCAGAAACCACCTAAACTCATCCATAGAATGGCAGTGGTGCACAGTCAAGGGGGGGAGACACCATAAATGCACTTCGTGAGAAGGGAGACTATAGTGTGTAACTGATTCTCTAAGGAGTCCGTGGCCCAAGACAAACTAAGACCACAAAGCTGTTTAGCTTTGCTTCCCCAAGCCAGTTGGTGCATAGAACCGCAGTACCCCAACGACCCCACTAGGTGTTGAGGGCGGTGACAAGATCAGTCAGAACCATTTCACGGCCAAGCAGCTGATGGATTGTTCAATCGGTTGTTGTAGACTCATGTAGACAAAGCCTGCAAGCTTGGGGAAGCCAGGCCCCCCCAGGTCAGCCTCGGGCGACAGCCCCCATCCTGCCAGGCCCTGGGGAGTGAGGCCTTCCTGCCCGGCAGCTCCTTTGCTCATGAGCTGGCCAGAGTCACCTCCTCGTACAGCACCTCAGAGGCAGCGCCCTGGGGCGGCTGGGATCCGAAGGCCTGGAGGCAGGTGCCTGCTCCACTACTGCCTAACTGCGACACCACAGGTAAGTCACTTCTCCCTGAGCCTCGCTTTCCTCATCTGTCACTTGGGGTGCAGTCCCCTGCTCAGCCTGCCCGCCTGCCTCACCGGGTTGTTGGGAGGAACACAGGAGGTGACAGCTCCAAAGGCAGAGAGCCCTGCACACCAGGGAGGGACTGCTAATGCTTCCTGGCCCCGCATATCCTTCCACACCTCCGCATCTCCCCACCCTCTGCCTGCCTGTTTGGCACCCAGTAGGTGCTCAGGAGCTGCCTTTCCTGCCAGCCATCTGCTGTGGGTGCCCACCCAGGGCTCCCGCACCCTCCACGTGGGAAGCTGGGCCACCCCGCTGGAGGAATGGCAGTCCAGTCCAGGGGCGAAGGCAGAAGGTCCAAGAGGCTGTGAGCTGGGACTGGCCTCCAGATTCTAGAGCCCAGCACGAGTGGCCTGGCATGGGCCCAAAAGTCACATTAGCAGTGGTGAGAACAAGACGATGGAGACCAGAATTCGCAGAAAATTTCATTTGTATGGAGGGCTGTTGCTCTTGCTGGTGTTGCTGGTGGTGTTGTTACACACGCAACAGCAGTGTTCACGGGATGTCTGCCCTGTCTGCCAAGCAGAGTGGAGACGGGAACATTTTCTAAGCAACAGTGGTCAGGAGATGCCAGCGAGCCGTGAGAGCCTCCCAGGACTCTGCCTTTAATGGAAATTCTGCTTTGGTACATACAGCCCCTTCATTTATCCCGCCGGCCCTGGCCTGGAAGAATAGGCAGTGCTTTCCACTCAAGGGCTATTGATTTCTCTCAGCGCTCCTCGGCTGTTTGCTCTCCGGCTGAATCCAGCAGAATCTCGTCCAGCCCCAAACTGCCAGGGAAACAGAATTAGCAGAGCAGATGTGTCCACTCGGCTGTTTCCACCCCGGTCTGCCCTGCCCTGTACTGGCCTCAGAAAACACCAACCAGAGGACCCCAGCAAGTTCGCACAACAGTCTTGTACCCTACCTCATTCTCTATGCCCCAGCAGTAGAGGGCAACCCTGACCTCGTCTCTAGAAGCTTGGGAAGTTGGCTCTTGCTAGGGAGCTCAGGGGGACAGGTCAGGTAGTCACCTTGTCACCGCAAGTGAGTCAGAGGGAGACAGGGTGCAGGCACCACAGGGGAAGAAGAGGAACCTTTGTTCTCTCTGCCCGAGGATCACTCCCAGCATTTAGACCAAGCCCTGCTGGCGCTGGCCAGCCCTGAAGCCACCGAGACGGAGTGAAATAGTTTACATAGTCATAGGTCAAATGGAAAGACAGCAAATGCAGGGTGACAAGGATGACCACACTCATCCCACTCATTGCTTTTGATGGCATTTAATTTGTAAAGCCCCCAGTGACACCTGGAGACACTGGCCCAGGTTTGCCTAACTTAGTGAGTGGCTTGGGGTTCCAGTAGGCCCTCGGGATACCATACCTGACCTTGGGTTCTGCCAGTGCCTGCCCACTTGCTGTCCATTCCCCCACCATGTTGTGTTAGAGCACGATCTCCTTTGCCTGGGCTCCCTGCCTATTGAAGATCCTTAAGACTATGGGCACACAGGGATAGCCCCGTGCCAAGGACAGAGCCTGGCCCATAGTAAACCCTAATACGTGTTTGTCAACTGACTGACAGAGGGACTGGCTGAGCTGTCCTGTAAGCCCTGTCTTCCCACTATATCCTTGGGCAGGCAGGTTCAGGGGCATCAGGGTCACCGAGGCCTGTGCCCCTCTGGTAGCACTTTGGGTAGGGGAAGGCATTGAGCCAAGGCCACGCATAAGGGCAAGTGTCGAATGGCCTATCCTAGATTGTGGCCCCAGCAATCCACAAGGAGGAGACTCATCCTCTGCCTCTGCCTCCCCAACAGGTATTCTGGAGAAACTGAGTCATGGGCTCTGGCCTTCTAGATTCCAAGAAGGAATCCAGGAAACAATTGAAACTTGCCCACCATTCGTTAACAGAGGTCCCTTCTGGTTTCCAAAGATCCTGTCAAACTGATAGGGGTGTCTAAATTGCACCCCCGGCTGGCCAGACCCTATGGGCATCAGGTGTCTCCAGCCACATGGGTATGGGAGTCCCCAGAATTCAAATCTCAATGACATGGTAGTCCCCACATACTATGCCATCCTCCTGGCATTTCAAAGGAAGTCAGAAGGGTGAGTGAGTGGTTCCCAATTCTGGCTTTCAAAACTCCACCAGAGCAGGTGCCTTTCCCTGCAAAGTAATAAGCAGCTCGCACCGGTGCTCGGTAGCCTTTGTGATAAAGAGCTGAGGAGGTTCCGCTGCGCTGCGTGGCAGGCTGACACCATGCGGGGACACTCACAGGGCCATGTCTGCTGGCAGAGTAGGTGGGAGTTCCCTGACGGGAGAATTCCTCTGTCTCTCCTGCCCTCCCCTTCCTCCTCCTTCTCCTCCTCCTCCTCCCCCTCCTCTTCCTCTTCTTCTTCTCTCTCTTTTTCTCTCTCCTCCAGCTCCTGTCTCTCCCCCCTCTGTCCCTGCCTCCCTCCATCCCTCCACATGCCAAGCCCAAATGCCCCCCTATAGGGGACCACAGGGTGAGTGACTTCAGTCGGAATCAGGCTGAAACCCAGGAACATTCTGTGGGCATGCGTCCAATTCCTGCTGTTCACCTGCCTTCTGGCTTTGCCCACCTGGAGAGTCCCTTTGTCTGATTAAGTGGTTGAATTGGTAATGAGATTATTTTCTCTGCAGGGGTGAGAGGGAAACATCTAGGTGGCTGCACTGGGAGGGGGACAGGAGCATGACCCCTTGGTGACTAAGGGTGGAGGCTGATGCAGCGCCTGGCCTGGCCTTGGGGGATCCAGCAGGTGGCAGCAGGGTCTGGGCCGATCTTTTGCCCCTTTCTTGTTTGGCGGGGAGGCAGTAGCGCTTCTGTGAGCCTCCAAGAACGGCAGCCCAGGATCTGTCTGTGACTCTGGCCCCTTGGCCCAGTGGGGCTGGGAAAGGGTGGGACAGAGGAGGAGCCAGGCCTTAGACTTCCTGCTGGCCCCAACCCTAGGTTCGCCGGTGTGGCCACCCTGAAAGTAGAACCCCTGGGCTCACAAAAGACCCACAGAGCAGCGCTGCCTGTCGCTGTTGCGGGCACCACGCATTTGCATGGTGCTAATCATTGGATGACCTCCTCTAGTTCTTATAAAATGCCACACGACATGGGCCACCCTTTACAAGAGCAGAAATCGAGTGTCTTGACACTAAGCAGCAATTTTCAGCCACTGTTTCCTCCTGGTCACTGAAACCATTTGTCATTTCCTGTTTTCTCCATTGTCCAACGATTCTAATTGTCAGTGTCAAAAGGCAACAACTGTTTTCTTGGAGCTTATCTTTGGAGCACATTGATTCAGAACAAAGGATGGGTGCTCCGTCTGCAAAACAAAGGAAGTGGCCTCTGAGGGAGACCTGGAGAGAATGCCCAGGACAACGGGACCAGGGTGGGAGCAGAGGACTGGCCGGGCCCTGGACACCTCAGTGGGACAGAGAGCCCGTGGAGGACCCCTCTTGCTGGGGCTCCCCGTAGGCAGGCACAGGGGTCTACCAAGCTGGCAACCGGCACCATGGGCTGGGCACAGCACTGTCTGGGCTTGGCAGTCTCTATAATGATGTCGCCACCAGCCAGATTCCCAGCCACTCTGGACGCTCTGGCATTTGTGCTTCTATGGGTGCAGACTCTGTAGCTCCCCGTTTGTCCCCAAAGCTCCAGACTGGGTGCAAGCTCTCTCTCTTTCATCTGGCAGGAAGTACCCGGGCTCTACCCTCTGAGTCCCACCCCAGCCCCAGCCAACTTTTCCTTTTGTTTTCCACTGGCCCTGGGCGGACTTTGTCTGTACATCCTTCCCTTTACACTTTTCTGCCCTCCCAGTTTTTTCTCTGGTCACACCCTCTGGCCTCCACCTCCCCAGCTCTTGGCCCTGCCCCCGCAACTGCAGGGCTTGTGGAAGCTACCTGGCAACCAGCCCGGATGGGACTAGGCATTGTGTGACCTAGGTGGCTGCATTGGAGCCAGTTCCAGACGTGGCAGGCCGAAGAGGCCAAAGGAAGAGGTGTGCTGTTAGCAGCATTCTATTTCTTAGCCAGGTCGCTTTGGGCAAGTCATTTAACCTGTCTGAGCTTCAGACGCCACTCACCTATGAGCTGGGGACTGTGGCTCTATTCCAGGGGCCTCGGGCTGGTGGAAGGGTAACAGGGAAGAACTGAAGTGAAATGGTCACACACACCCCCAAGCCTTGGGCAGATCTGAATGGTGTGGTCTGGAATGGTCATGTGACTACCCTGCCCCTTCACGTTCCCATGGGGCATTTCCAGATGACAGGAAATAACAGGTGTGAAGTGCTCAGAACAGTGAGCCCTGGTACCTCCCCTCCAACTCCCCCCACCAGCTTCCTTCCCCCCTCCCCCAGCTTCCGGGCGCTCTGGCCAGAAGACAGGAGCCGCAGGGGTCAGCTGAGAAACAGCTCCTGCACCCACGCCCCAGCACAGCCCAGCAGCAGCCCGCAGTCCCAGGGCAGCAGCAAGAGCTGGGACAGGAAGCAGCCCAAGGGTGGGCCACAGAAGCAGAATGCAGTCTGGTGTAGTCTTCCCGGTTCCCTGTGTTTGTCCTCTCCGCCTTGACAGGAACCGAGCCAGGAACTGCTGCCAGGCCTGAGGGCCAGGCACACTCCCAAGCGCCGGCCCTCCACCCGGCCCTGCCGAGCCAGCCCTGAGGGGGCAGAGAACATGCCTGCCCGCACCCCCGGCTGCTCCGATTGTAGGGTGAAGTCATCTAGTCAGGGGAACAGAAAGAGGGCTGAGGGCATGTGCTCCCTGACAGCTGCCTGGGCGGTCAACACACTAGCAGGCTGCTCCAGAAGGGCAGAGAGATGGCAGCAGGTAGCCAGAGGCCGAGCCGACTGCCGGTCAGAGCTGCGCCTGTCACTACCAGCTGCAGGCCTGGGAATAAGTTCTGCCTTCTCTCTTGGGGTCTCCTGATTCTCTCCTGGCTACGTTCTCCCTCTTGGTCCCTTGGGCTGGTCCAGGACTGCGGCCCTGCAGTGCTGCTCCTCCCCCTGCCTACCCAGCCAGCTTCCAGCCTGAGGGAGACAGGAAGCCCCTCCCATCTGTCCGCCACCACCAGTCAGGAGAAAGGAAGTTGGCAGCGATGTCTGGCGACTGAGAGTGTCGGGCAGGGTTTCCATCTGACCATGCAATCACACAGCCGTCCACGCTAAGACCACCCAGAACAAGCCATGGTCACTTCCCCCACAATGGCCCCACCAAGAAGCCCGAAATCTCTCCCACCCACCCACCCAGGC
>PVJX010018869.1:0-35778 GCA_004027295.1 Dolichotis patagonum
ATATAAATGTCCTCAATTCATCAATTAAAAGAAACAGTGGCAGAATGGATCAAGAAACAACATCCAACCATATGCTGTATACAAGAAACCCATCTAGCCCAAAAAGAAATTCATAGACTGAAAGTCAAGGGATGGACAGCAATACTTCATGCAGCAGGAACCAAAAAAAAAAAAAAAAAAAAACACAAAAACCCACAAACAAACAAACAAACAAACAAAAACAGGGCTAGCTATTCTGTTTGTAGACAATGTGAACCTCAAACCAAGAATGATCAAAAGAGATAAAGATGGTCACTACATACTATTTAGGGGAAAACTTCAAGATGAAAAGATAACAATCCTAAATATATATGCACCAATATGGTACCATCCAGCTATGTAAAACAAATATTAATAGAAATGAAAAATCAAATAAGCAATAACACAATTTTATTGGGAGACCTTAACACCCAATTGACACAAAAAAACAGATCAACTAGACAGCAAATTAACAAAGAAATAACAGAACTCAATCAAACTTGTGAACAAATGGACTTAATAGACATGTACAGAGTTTTCCATGCAACATCAAAATATGCATTCTTCTCAGCTGCACATGCAACATTCTCTAAAACAGATCATATACTAGCCCACAGAATATGCTTAAGTAAATACAAAAGAACTGAAATTATCCTATGAACATTATCAGATCATAGTGCCATGGAACGAGAAATTAATGACTAAAAGAACTGAAAAAATTCCATAAACACATGGAAATTAAACAATACACTCCTGAACAACCAATCAGTCACAGAGAAAGTTAAAGAAGAAAATAAACAATATCTACAAGCAAATGAAAATACAGATACAAATTACTAGAACCTGTGGGATGCAGTAAAAGCAGTTCTCAGAGGCAAATTTATAGCACTAAACTCCCACACAAGGAAAACAGAGTGAACACGCATAAACAATCTGATGTTATACCTCAAACATATAGAAAAAGCAAGTCAAGCCCAAAGCCCAAAAAAGAGAGGAAATTAATAATGATCAGAGCAGAAATTAATGCAATAGAAATTAAGAAAACAATACAAAGAATTAATGAATTAAAGAGTTGATTCTTTGAAATAATAATCAAAATTGATAATCCCCTACCCAACCTTATTAAAAAAAGGAAAGATAAAACTCAAATTCATGCAATAAGGAATGAAGAGTGAAATCACTAGTGACCCTAGGAAATACAGAAAATCATCATTATCTACTTCAAAAATCCTTACTCTCATAGATTTAATAATGCAGAAGAAATAGACAGATTCCTATACACATATGAATTACCAATGCTAGATCAAGAAGATGTAAAACTGCTAAATAACCCAATTTCAGTTAACAAAATTGAAAATGTAATTAGAACATTACCAACAAAGAAAAGCCCAGGTCCTGATGGATTCACTGTGGAATTCTATAAGAAGTTAAGGAAGACTTAATTCCAATATTCCTCAACTCTTCAATGAAATTGAAAGGGAAACAATTCTCCCTTATCAGGTCTTGACCTAGATCCCCAATCTCCCTAATAAGTGTACCACGGAGATTTAAATAAGAAGAGACAAGTGGTATGATTTTAGGGCTCCATGAGGGTCAAAACCCTTTTGCGGAGCTCAAGACCCTGAGGACTGAGACAAAGACTTCTCTGGACCACCCATTTTTATTAGGTCCAACAACAAAGGGCAGGGAAACTGAGGAAAGCATGGGAAATGAGCAGGACCCTGAGAGTCATTTCAAAGACTTCTCCAAATAGTAAATTATGCCAATTTAGGAGAACTGTCTTATCACCAGGATGACTTTTATGGTAGGATTGAGACTGCAGGACTGAAATTCCTTCAGCTGCAGTCTCTATTTACTTAATTAGTGTTGGAGCCAAGATGTCTTCAGATGTGGCCTTCTCTTGCCCTTTGAGGTATCTCTAGACTCACAGGCCACTACAGGCCTCAGCCAGCACCAGTGATTCATAGAGGTTCACTTACTATGAATCAGTTCCCATTGCCAGGCAAGGGACTGAGGCCTAGGACAGATTCACAGGTAAACATAGAAAGCCAATTAGTTAATTTTAAATCCTGCTCAGAGCCAAGGGGTAGTGTTCTTCAACACTCCCTAACTCATTCCTGGAAGCAAGTATTATCCTAATACCAAAACCAGAGAAAGACCCATCCAAAACAGAGAACAGCAGGCCAATCTCTCTAATGAACATTGATGTAAAAATCCTCAATAAAATACTGATAAACAGAATGCAGCAAGTCATCAAGATGATTATACATCATGACCAAGTGGGATTCAGTCTAGGAATGCAGGGATTGTTCAACATACACAAATCAATATATGTAACACACCATATCAATAGAGTCAAATATAAGAATCACATGGTCATTTAAATAGATGCAGAAGGAGCTTTTGATAAAGTCCAACATTCATTCATGAAAAGATCTCTACAAAAAATCAGAATAGATGGGCTTTACCTTGATCTGATAAAAGCCATCTATGACAAATCAACAGCCAGCATCATATTAAATTGTCAAAAACTGAAACTTTTCACTCTAAAATCAGGAACAAGACAAGAGTGTCCATTATCACCACTCCTATTCAATATAGTGCTGGAAACATGAGCCAGAGAAGCTAGACAAGAGAGAGAAATAAAAGGAATAAAGATAGGAAAGGTAAAATGGCATGATACTCTACATAGAAGACCCCCAAAACTCCACTGAAAGACTTCTAGATGTAATAACCAAATTCAGTAATGTAGCTGGATACAAAGTCAACACTAAAAAATCAATAGCATTCCTGTTCATAAACAACAAATGCACTGAGAGAGAAATAAGAGAAACCACACCCTTAACAATAGCATCCAATAAATGAAATTCTTAGGAATCAATAAAGGAAGTAAAAGAGCTATTCAGTGAATATTACAACACTCTGAAAAAAGACTTTGAAGAGGATCTTAGAAAATGGAAAGACATTCCATTTCATCAGTAGGAAGGACAAACATTGTGAAAATGGCCATTCTCCCAAAATTGTTATACATATTTAATGCAATTCCAATCAAAATACCATCAACATACCTCATAGATTTAGAGAAGTCATCCTTAAAATTCATCTGGAACCAGAAGAAACCTAGAATAGCAAATGTAATTCTGGGCAACAAAGGCAAGGCAGAGGGCATCATGATCCCTGGCTTTAAGTTATACTACAAAACTATTGTGATAAAATCAGCATGGTACTGGAATGAAAACAGATCTGAAGATCAATGGAATAGATTAGAAGATGTGACCACAACTACAAACATACTCAGCCACCTCATTTTTGACAAAGGGGCCAAACATGTTCACTGGAAGAAAGATAGTCTCTTCAATAAATGGTGTTGGAAAAATTGGCTCTTTATATGCAGAAAACTAAAACTAGACCCATGTCTATCATCATGCACTAAACTAAAGTAAAGATGGATCAAAGATCTAAATATTCAAATAGAAGCACTAAATCTACTGGAAGACAAAGTAAGTAGAAATCTTGAAGACACAGGACTAGGCAGAGAGTTCATGAACAAAAATCAAACCACATGGGAAATACTTCCCAGAATCAACAACTGGGATTGCATCTTATTAAAAAGTTTTTACATGTCAAAAGAAATTTCTAACAGAGTGAAAAGAAAACCCATAAATTGGGGAAAAATCTTAGTCAACTGTCCCTCAAACAAAGGACTTCTATCCAGAACATGTAAAGAATTTAAAAAAAAAACCACACCCCCAAAATTCAAAGACCCAATCCAAAAATGGGCATCTGAGATGAATACACAGTTCTCAGCTGAAGAAATACAAATGGCAAATAAATACATGAAAAAATGTTCAACATCAGTAGTCATTGGAGAAATGCAAATTACAACTACTCACTCCAGAAAGAATGGCCAGGATAAAGAAAACCACCAATTACAAATGCTGGAGAGGCTGTGGGAAAAAGAAACTCTTGTGCACTATTGGTGGGAGTGTAGTCTGGTGCAACCACTGTGGAAATCAATCTGGAGATTCCTCAACAAGCTGGGCTTGGAGGTCCTGTTTGACCTGGCTATTCCACTTCTGGACATATTCCCAGAAGAGTTGAAAACATCCTACCACAGTGATTTATGTGCACCCATGTTTATAGCAGCACAATTTGTAGTAGCCGAATCTTGGAAACAATTTAAATGCCTAGCAACTGAGGAATGGTATTTTTACACAATGCAGTACTATTCAGCTATAAGCAGGGATCACATTCAAACTTTTATAGGTAAATAGATATGATGTGAAACCACATTCATAAGTGGAATAAAAAAATGAAACTCAGATGTGTAAATACTATTTTGTCTCCCTAGCGTAAGAAACTGAAAGAGTAAATAAGATACAAAATCTTCAATAAATACTGCCAAAGGGTAATAAACTGCTCAAAGGGGAAAAATAACTCAGGGAAAAGGAGAAAAGAAGGAAAGGAAAAGAAAAAAGATAGAAATTTGTATATATACAGTTAAGATAGCTAAGATGATTGTACTACTAATTCTATTAGTTCTTGAAACAAAACAGGTAGCAATCATAGGATTAGATCAATTTTTCATGTTTATATCTGGTAATCTGAGTAACTCTTGTGAAGATAACTATGCAAAATAACAACCTTAGTTATGTTTCTAATACCTTGTTTTGAAAGCCTATATTGTCACTGTTTTGGCTCTTTGTTACTTATTTGTCTCTGTGGTTTTTGGTTTTTCTCATATTTTGCTTTGTTTTGTTTTGCTTTGTTTTGTTTTGTTTTGTTTTGTTTTGTTTTCCCTATAGTATGGAAAGGATAACTGTACATGTATAGGCTTATACAATCCTAGAACTCCTCCTAAAGAGTTTACAAGAATTGATATTACTATGTGTAATAGTATGAACAGCTACTTAAGAAGATGAGACATTATTGTAGCCATTGCTCATTTTCTGTCATCTTGTTTTGAAGTCCAATAATGCTTTTATTCTTTGTTTTGATTGGTGTTAGTCTCTTTTCTGTTGTTTGATTCCAATATGTGTGAAGGTACGGACAGCTATTTTGAAGAGAACAAGAGAAATTATGCTAGCCTTTGTTGATTTTCCTGTTGTCTGGTTTTGAAGACCAGCAATGCTTTTATTCTTTTGTTTTGATCAGTTTTATACTGTTTTGTTTGAATTCAATGTGTGTGGAGATATGAACAACTATTTCAGAGGGAAGAGGAGACATTGTGGTAGCCATGGTTGATTTCCTGTTGTCTTGTTTTGAAATCCTATGTTGCTTGCATCATCTTATTGATCTGCTTTGTTCTGTTCTGTTTTGTTTTATTATCTTTAAAATTAAAAAAAAAGATTTTGGCTTAGCCAAAAAATTTTAAAGAGTTATGTTTTTTTATCCTTTTATTAGTGTAAGCATTATTCAATGATTTTGAATGTGTGAATTCTTCTAAGGCGGCAGTGCACAAATGAAGAATGTGGACATCATTAATGTTCCAAAATTCCTTTTTAAGAATTTCATCTTTTTGATTGTGCTACAAATACTATAAGTTCTTGGAACAAAATAGTTATCATTCATAGGATTGGAACAAGTGTGCATGTTAGAGTATGGTGATCTGAGGAACTCTTGAAGATCATTATGTAAAATAACAACCCTAGTTATGCTCATACCACCTTGTTTGGAGGGCCTATATTGTCAGTGTTCTGGGATCTTTGCTATTGTTGTTTGTCTCATGTTTTTTTCTAGGAATTTGTTTTGTTTTGTTTTGTTTTCCCCTCTAACACAGAAAGGATAAGTATACATGTAGAGACTCATGCATGCATAGAACTTCTCCTAAACACTTTATGAGACTTGATTATGCGTTAGCATGATGAAATGAATAGCTATTTTGAAGAAAAAGAGACACTGACATACACAGTGCTGATTCCATAGTGTCATGATGTGAAATCCAGCAATACTATTATTCTTTGTTCAGAGTGATTTTAGTGTGTTTTGTATTGATTAATTTCAACATACATGAAGATATGGACAGCTATTTTGAAGAGAATGAGAGACACTATGCCAGCCATTGTTGACTTCCCTATTGTCTGGTTTTGAAGACCTAAAATGCCTTCATCATCCTGTTCTGATCAGTTTAATATTATCTTGTTTTGTATGAATTCATTCATTGTATGTGAAGATATGGGCAACTATTTGGAAGAAAACAAAAGACAATATGATAGACAGTGTGGATCTCCTGTTGTCTTGCTTTGAAATCTATGTCTCTTACATTGTTCTCTTCTGATCTGTTTTGGTCTGTTTTATGATGTTTAATTTTATCCTCTTTAAAATAAAATTTAAAAAAGAATTTCATCTTTTTGCTTACAAAAATATTTAGTTATAAAAAATAAAATATTGGAAAATTTTGTAAATGTGTGAATTACTGGAGCATTGAAAAGCAGAGAAAGGGTGAAAAAGAAAATAAAAACAGGGAAATGCTACCTGTATTTTAAATACATATAATGACAATATCATATTTGTGCTTTGTGAATTTTTCATTTGGTATATTGCAAGTCTGTCTTCAAGATATGAAAATTAGTTCCATCAAGCTTGTTTATGCCCAGCCTTTCATCATGTGGCAAATGTTTAGTTTTTAATAATTCTTCTCTGGTTGCTCTTTAGATCAATAACTAGTTAAAGGTGAAAATTAGTGTTTATTATAAAAGTCACTAGCAAAAGACATGCTTTGACCATTTTACTTAAAAGGATGGAAGAGAAACACAGGACAAGAGTCCAAATTAATTAGTTCTTTAATATCAGTGTGCCTTTTTGTATCTAGGAGAAAGAAATGATTTAGGAGAATTATAACTGATTGAACATGATGGAAAATAAAATTACAAGTTGTAATTCTCTAATGAAAAATATGTGATCTGTGAAAAATAGAGAAAGCATAACAAACACAATACTGTGGGGGCAGTTTTGCTGCCACACAAATTAAAAAGCATTAAAGTTTGAACTGTGAGGTAAAAAGCAAGGCAAGACTAACAATAGGCAATTAAAATATCATCCCAAACAGCCCGGCATTTGCAGGCTGTCTTAGTTACTTTTCTTTCATTGCTGGGCCAAATACCCTGTATCTGAAGTTAAAGAGAGAAAGGTTTATTTAACTCACAGTTTGTGGAGGTTTCTGTCCATAATTAGTTGGCTCCAAGGCAGGGTGGCATGGTAAGGGGTAACACTTTAAGGCAGCAGAGGGCAGCAAAAGCAACAACAGCAAAAAAGGGAGAACAAGACTGTATTTCTCCTTTACATTGCATGTAAGCTACCTGCCCTCTGGTGGGTGTAGCACTCAAAGAGAGGAACCTGGCTCCCTGCTGAGTCACTTAGTTAAGCGAAACTTCTCAAGTTGACACAGTGGACAACATCCTCGAGTGGTAAGGGCATGTCCTCTACACCACAGGGTGTACAACTGCTGGGTTAGATAGTCTAGCTTCTAGCTTTCTCAAATTGACCCAATGAATCAACCATAACACAGGCAAAATACGCTGCTTCCTCTTGCTGACACCACACCATCTCAACGTCTAGGAACTTGACTCAGCTCTGCTTGTGTTACTGTTAGGTGTGAACTTCCTTCCCGGAGGGGCAGTGCCCCGCACTAGAAGGCCACCTGGGGCTGAGATCCCAGGAGCACCCTAAGCGAAGGAGTCTGGCTTGGTCAAGCCAACTACTCTCTCTTGACTCCCCCACATCCATTCCTACACGGGACAGCTGATCTCTGCTAGAATAAATTGCCACTGTCCATTGTGCTCATGGAATAGATTTATTTGTTTGGCTCTGAGACCAAACTCCCATCCTTGCTTTCTGGAATGATCTGGCTTATGCCCTTTTGCTTGGGTTTTAAGCCCGCTTGGTGCACATGTAATTTGCTTCCTCATAGCTGCTCAAAGAGACACATGAGGAACTCAGCTAAGGAGTTTTGTGTTGTCCTTATCCAGATCTCATTTTTAGAATGCTCTATAATAGGACTTGGAGACGGTACATGTAAGGGATTACAGCCTAGTAGTGTTCTAATCACCACAACCAAAGTGTCTTGTTTTGTTTGTTCATTTTGAGACAGAGTCCTGCTATGTACCTCAGGCCAGCTTTGAACTTACTGTGTAGCCCTGCTGGCCTGGTGGCGAGGTACCTGTGTTAGTCTCCTGAACAAAGTGTCTATAAAGCATAGAAATTTATTCCTAAATAGTTCTGATGGCTAACTGCTAGCAGAGACATGCTTTCCCTCACTCTCTAGGGGAGCATCTTCCTGGTTTCCCAGGTAGTCATTGGCTGTGGTGGCATAAATTCAGTCTCTGTCTCCATAGTCACTTCCTATTCTCCCTCATATTTTCCCTCTCCTTTCTTGGGGGTCGGAATACTGGAGATTGAACTCATTGGTCTATATCTCCAGCTCTTTTTTATTTTTTTGAGATGGGGTGTCACAAACTTGCCCAGGCAACCCTATAAGCTCTCATTTTGAGGCACTGAGGGTTAGAACTTTGTTCCTGAACAACTTAGTCTTTGTGTATGAGAGCCACAAAGGAACCAGGACACAGAACACAGGCAGAGAAATCTAGCTTTCATGGAGTGTGGTTTTTTGGGAGCTTACTGACGGAAGAATGGTCTTAGCTGACAGTAACACTAGGGGATCCTTGCAATTTGAGGAAGAGAACTTAGAAAGGGGTCAAGATAAAAGTTATTTCATCCAGGCTAGAATATAACTGGTTTATCTTAAGTTAATGTCAAAGATATTAGGCACATTCCTGGTTCCAATCATACCAGGGATTGAACCTAAAACTAGAAAGGAGACACACCCTTGAAGGGGATGCCCACTGTGAGCTGTCTATCACTAGAACTCACCCCCTGACATCAAATCAGCTATACCACCTCTACAATCTGATCAGATTTCAAAAGTTGACCTAAATCCATTCTCATCTGAGCATATGCAGCTTTTGGAGGGACACCCAGATTTAAATCATAACATACTTTCCCTGGCCCACATGACTCATGTAAATCCGTTTATGCAAAATACATTTAGTCCATATCTAAGAGTTGCCAAAGTCTTAACAGTTTCAGCAGTGCTGAAGAGTTCAAGTCCAATGTCTCCTGTAAGAGTAAAAATAAACCCTTAGCTATAAAAATTAAAAAGAAAGTTCTATAAGAACTATAAAAATTAAAAAGAAAGTTCACTGCTGCCATAGAATGACACAGAATAAACATTCCCATTCCAAAAGGAAGGAATGCTGTGTGTATGCGGGAGGGGATAGGAAGGAATCAGAGCGAATAGAGATCAAAACCCATAAGGGAAAACATTAAACTCTGTAACTCCATGTCCAGCACCGATGGCAAGATGTGGTGAGATGAAAACTCCGAAGAGTCTGTGTGGTCCCAGTCCTACAACGTGGCTGGTGGTTGTAGACCTCATGACTTCTGTGTTGAGCTGGCCTTGCTCACTTTTCGTTGCTTTCCTCAGATGTTCCATGTTCCTGGTTTGTCCACTTTCTGGGGTGTCTACTGCATTTTCAGCTCCATTCTCACAGCCTGACATAGGGCTCCGGGAGCATGCTTCCTGAGCTCCCGGCCCTCACCTGAAATCTGGGTGGAAATTTTCCTAACACTGTACCTCTGTGTTCTGCATGCCTGTGAAACCAACACCAAACGGATGTTGCCAAAATCTGTTGCCAGCTCCAGAAACAGCCAGGCCCTTTCGTGTTATGGCTGCAGAGGGCTCTGAACACTTGTGTGGCAGAGTACTGACATGAATCCCAGGAAACTAATTCCTGGGTGACTTTCTTGGAATAGAGTGCCCTTGACCTCTCTTCTCAAATCAAAGCTTTACAATGTTCCACCCTTGAGTTTGGGAATGGTGGGGTCATGCTGGTTTCCCACACCCACTCGCAAGTTTTCCTATTGTCCTGATGTAAAGCACTATGTTTCTTTTCAATGCAGATCGTTTCAGTAAACTCTCCTCTGCTTCACCAAAGCAGATGCTTCCTTTCGGAAAAACTGAAAACTTTTAAAACGGGCTCTTTGTTTCTGATTTTTAGTACAAACCTGGCTAAAAACAGTAAGGGTTACCTATCACTTTACCAGATTAGTTAGTCCACTGCCCTTAATCTCAGTTTCCTGCAAAGCCTCAGGGCATGAGGAAAATACAGACACGTTTTCTGCCAGAGCATCGCACACATGATCAGGGAGCATCACAGAATAATCCCACTTCTTTGGTACCAAATCTGCCTTTTTATTAGCATTCTGGTCTTCTAAGCTCTGACTAGAATCTCCCATCACGCTTGGCTTACAGCATTGTAAGACTGCTTCTCCAGCTGGCATCTCTATGCCTTTCAGAATTCCTTCCACAAACCGATTCCAAAAGCTTTTGAACCATGTGGTACAGAACAAATATTTCATTTTTTATCAGTAACATAAAAAAGTTTATTATAAAAATTGCAAGTGCAGTGATGATGAATTGTGTCGGTGAGATGTTAGAGTGTAGTGATTTTAGCAAATTGAAGTATGTATATGTGTTAAAAGGAATAATTGCTACTCAGTTACTACAGAATTTTGCTAAAAATAGACATGGGCCTAGTGGAAGATCTTTCCTGTAAATGGGTTGTATAATCCTACTTTGATCAGCCATGTGATATATGTTTCTTCCAGCAGTAGCTTTAAGAAACACTGAATGGTTCTGTATGTTCTTTTTTTCCCTTTCTTTCAAATCATGAGAAAATGTTTTAGACTGGAGCTTTTGACAGATTTGATTATCTTGCTAGTTGTCTGTGTTGCTATATTTTTGTGTTGCCTTCAAGAAAGTTTGCTGTCTTTATTTTCCATCTCTTCAATAGATTTTTAAAAATATTCAGACCTCATATTTGAAATATTTTTATCTCTTGTGATGTCTGAAGTTTCATTTCTTATAGTAACATATTCATATTTTTAAAAAGTTTTCTCTTTATTTTTCCATTGAATTCATTCTTTTTAGAGTATTTTATTTTATTTCATTTCTTATAGTAACATATTCATATTTTTAAAAAGTTTTCTCTTTATTTTTCCATTGAATTCATTCTTTTTAGAGTATTTTATTTTATTTTATTTATTTTATTTTATTTTGGGGCAGGCAGTTTGAGACAGTCTTGCTATGTAATCCAGGCTAGTCTTGAACTCATTATGTAGCCCATACTGGCTTCCAGGTTGCAATGATCTTCCTGCCTCAGCCTCCCAAATTCTGGGATTACAGGTGTGTGTCACAACTCCTGGATAAGGTTATGTCTTACACAGTTTAAATACCATTAATCATAAAATAGGAAATCTGTAATGTTCCAAACTCCTAACCTTTCTGAGTGCCAACATTGTAGGCAGCAGGCAGACATGAATGGAGGCTGAGGGGTGAAAATCACTGGGACCACCTGGGGGATGCATCCTGCTCCGAGTTAGGGTATAGACCACAGCCCATCTGAAAGAACCCCGCAGCAGAGAGGTAACCACAGACTAACAACGGCGGAGAATTAGGGGCTTTCTTGTCCTGATGCATATGCAGTGGTTCTGATCTACAGTAACTTCCCTAATGTAACCTCTTTTAACTATGCAGTCATTAACATGTCATGTATAAGCAAAGAAGTTCATAAACCGAATGAAAATCTGATGCATGGTGAGAAAACGCACACACAGTCCAAAAATGCAAGCAGTACAGAACTGGTCAATGAATATACAGGAAGAGGGCATGAAACACCCTAAAAGTAGGCAGTATGGGAGAATGAAGGCAAGCAAAGCAAAGCACTCAGGGCTGTTCACATTCTGGTGATATTCTGGCTTGTCTCGAAATCATATCACACTTTGCAATAAAATCTTTTACCTAAAAATCACCTCCTCACATGTGTGATTTCTTACCACTTGCATGTGGTTTGGGTGAATTCTCCTCCGGTCATCAAGAGTCAGGCAGAACTATGTGACACTAGTGGGGAATTTCATACTAGACCTCATGTGATGGGTCAGAGTCAAAACACAGGCACAGTGAAAATACTGTATAGAATTGATTGTCTCAATTTTGAGCTTGTGTATATGGCGTATAAAATCACAAGTGAATTTTGTGTTCAGACTTGGGCCCTAGCCTTAAAATACCTCATTATGTCTATGCAAATATTTCAAATAACCTCCCTTTATGAAAGCTGAAACATTCTGGTCCCTTGGGTGTTTTGGATAGAGAATATTCAAACTCTGTCTAACTTTTTTGTTAATTTCTTTTGTGTCTTGCATGTTGGAGGAGTCTTCAAATATGTGGGGCTCTGTGGCTCTCTATTTAAAAATAGAAGACATCAAAACTTGTAAGCTGTACGTGAAAGGGCAGACTTGGCTGACTGATGATTTTGCCACGGGGTTATTGGGCAGCAACTGTGTTTTCTTTGGTGTTAAATATCAATATCATTAGGTCTTTTCTTTGGGGTGATTTCTTTGGGGTTTTCAGCAAAAACTTAGGTGTATATATCTGACTGCTGATGTCGAAGATCTAGTGGAAGGAAAGAGGTTTGAGACTTCTCAGTAATCTTGCACGTGGATTTCGGTTGATCTTCCTGCCTCAGCCCTCTGCTATATGGGATTCCATGAGCCAGAGGGTAAGCATCTGATATCTTTGGGAGTGAGCACAAGGGGAGTTGTCAGCTGTGCAGATTGTCAAAGGAACTTATGGGCCCAGTTTCTCCTTACACAAGCTTTCCACCCATACTTCTGAGTCTAAGAATTTATTTCCAACGGGTAAATCACACAGCTTGATATTACTGTCCTACAAATTCACATCAGTTTTACCTTTTCCTTTGTTACATTAGTTGCCAGTCCTTAATTCATTTTTGTCTTTTAGAATGTTGCTTACCTCTTGTACTCTGCTACCTCCTTTTGTGTCTTTATCATCACAGAAAATGCATGGTAATCCTTCCCTTACCTAAGAGGACATGTTTCAGAATCTCCTTTAGCTTCCTGGAATTTCATTTATGTTTTGTCTTGATAGGCCCCGCAGTGTCAAAACTGTTCTTCCCTGTCTTATGCTCTACTGCCTCCTTTACATCACTACTCTTGAGCTTTGTGCGCATAATTGAGTAAAGAATGACTTACTAGAGCACAAGCACTCCCATGCTCTGATACTTGATCGATAGCTGAGATGACCACTAATTGACTAAGTTGTATGTAGTGTTATAGAGCATGGATACACTGGCCAAAGAGATGATTCATCTCCAGGGTGCTACATACCCTGATGTCATTAGATTTCATCATGTTACACAGAATAGTATAAACTTTAAAACTTGTTATTGTTTATATCTAGAATTTCCTATTTAATATTTTTGGGTCGTGATTTTCTGAAGCGAAGAGAGTGAAGTTGCAGACAAAGGAGAGAAACTATTATACTATTTTTATTTTTTATTTTAAAATGACATTTCATGAGTGAGTGGAGATAAATACATCTGTTCTAGTTGCCATGATCAACTCTCGCTGTAATAAAAGACAAAATAAACAAATAAACAACAAACAACAATGTTGTTGTTGACAGCAACAAAACATCTGGGCCTCTGTGTCTTGTGGCCGCCACTTTTTATTGTCAGGACTGTTAAGTTTTTATTCAGAATGAATTTTATGTCTGTAAAACCTTGTCTTAAACAAGTAACACAAATTGGAGTCTGGAGTTTTCACTGTTCTTGAAATACATGTTTTTATAAGTTAGTCTCTCTTCTAATTTATTTTAATCTCTTACCCAACTGTACCTATCAGGTAAAGAATCTTTGGCCATGGCGCTGATATTTTTGGCATTCAGCAACAAATCAGCAGTGTATCAGCATGTCTGGAATAATTGGGACTAACAGATCCTGTAGTAATGATGCTATAAAAAAATCTCCATTCACCGAAATGATTGAAAAGGATTGCCTAATACTCATCTTCTTTCTGTGCTTGTGGAAGTTCATGGTCATGGAATCTGACTGGTTTAATACAAGTGAATTACTTGCTGTGGCTAGGTAGCTGCCTTTTGTTTTAAGCACTGAAGTCAGACTTACAGCTATGTTTACTGCTAACCAGATGCTTTGTCTCACTTGTCTTTCAATTGAAGAAGATATCTGCTTCATTGCAAAATTAAAGTGGTATGGTTGTCTAATTAACTGTGAGTTTCTGGACAATTCTTTCCTCATCCTCTCCTTTTATTCCATAATCCTATTCAAAACCATATCCCAGAATGAGAGACAGCATGACTTCAGCTTGGCAGAAATTTTTATGAGGCAATCAATGTTTCTTCCATTCCAGACCTTGCTGTATTAACAAAGAGGCAAGAATGTGACTTTCCATGGCCAAGGGAGTCCAGTCTCTTCTCATGCCCCATGGGTCTTGTTTAATCAGGGTTCAGAGGAGAGGTCCTTGAACACTCTATTTTGTGCAGTATGAACAACAATCCTACTTTGCCTTGGGCTTCAGTATCTCCCAGGATATAGTATCTTCAATATGCTAAAACCTAGAGAATTCTATGCAAATGAGAAATTAGTCACTCTAGCTGCAAGAGGCCACATGTCAGCAAAATCTTACAGGACTAAAGCTTAACTGAGGTTTTTCTAAATAGGACAGGGAAGTTCTGGTTACAAGTTGACAAACTGGCACAGAGAAACTAAAGATGAAGCTGGCTGCTCGTCATCTGATCTGGGCAGCTGGTCAACCCTGCATTATTGGCTAAGTTCTCCAAGCTGAGAAACCTCTGCACCTGACAGCTTTGTTCACTTTGGTTTTCTGTAATCAACTCCTTGTCTATTTACAGAATATGCTGTATGGTTGCAGCTATCTTTCATAGAAAGAGCTATACACTGACATTAGAATTTAGAGCAGAGAATTTGACAGCCATTTGTGAATTTTCAACCATCTGTTTTGATAGATTTTTGCACTCTGAGAATAATACACTTACTGAGAAAGCAAAAAAACAAACACTGGTATAGATCTCCTGATCCTGGCTTTTTCCTCTCGGTGATGATATCCTCTCCTCTGTACTTGCTCCCATGGCAAGAGATTCTGTTAGCCTGAATCTTCCCTCAGGAGCAAGGTGGCGCACTGCCAATGCTGTTTCGCTGACCACCATGGGCTCCTTATTTTGGGAGCTTGTTTTGTGTCAGGGAAGTCAGCAGGGACCAGGTCAGGTCTCAAAGTATACTTCTACCATGGGCCAAATTTGGACACCGTGTAACCTTTGTTTCTATTACAGATGGATGACATTTCTGTTGTGATGGGTTTGCTCTCATTAATCAGTTTCTCCTGACACCCAGTCAGAGATAGAGAATGAGCTATTATTGATCTACTCTGTCTTACTTAGATTAACACTGAAGAATTTAAACATTCCACGACCAGCAGGTCATGTTAACCAGTGCAAACTGTCCTACGTTTATTATAGTAATCCAAACCAGGATGATCGAAATACGATGAGCATGAGCGTCATTCTTTCTTTTCCCAAAGTGTGAGAATCATAATCTTACTAAATCACCCACCTGGACTCTTCCTGAATTACTGCAATTAATTCATTTTCTAATATTTTATATATTTTGTTCATTACAGGGGGGTAAGTAAACTAAACATAGAGAGTTACATGCCATTTACCTCATATTATTTAAACAACATCACTGCCCAATGACATTGGAATTCATATCCCAGTATTGTATGAATTGTTGAGTATTCACTTCAAATCACTCACATGGTAGTGGAAGCTGTGCGTCCGCCTTCTGTGGGCCTGACAGACAGCTCGTGGTTTGTCAACTACAACACGCTCTGCGGTGCTAGCTCTCTTCCTTTTTGTCTCTTGGTACAGCCCCAACACATGGTATGTGAGGAAGGAAGGTTCCTTTGCAAAAAGACATATGAGAGAACGGATGCAGGAAGTGACAGAATGATGGTGTTTATCCTTTCTGCTCTTGCTGATCTCCTAAATCAGTCATTATGCCTTCCCTCCTGCCATGTCTCAGTCTCCTTCTGTGTTATTCAAAGTCAAACTTTCCAGCTTGATGTGAATCCTGGCTAGATCATTAATATGCTTTTCTCCTTTCATTATTTCATATTCACTTAATCCTTTCCCTTGTTTATCTTGTGTTTTGAAGGTTTGCTCACTTTTCTCTGTGTTGAGCTATCACGTGGTTCAGAACATTTTGGTTTTCTATAGAATTCCTAGGAAACTTAGTCTTTTTCTTTGTGCATGCAAATCAACTAGGCATCTTTCTTTCTTTCTCTCTTTTTTCTCTGTCTAGATTCACATTCATGAGGACTCTTATTTTGCCTGAGACTCTAGCAATGCATTCTGCTTGAATATTCTCAACCTCTATTCCCTGGTCCCTGGAATTTGAAGGCCTGACAGTTGCTATTTCATTGTTTAAAATTTTATCTTATTTGTTGCTTTTTTTTTAAACTGCAAAATTCTCATTCCATTATTCTGTTTTTTCATAATGTGATTAATATCTCAAATATGTTAATTTATCTCTCTTTTTTTTGGTGGCATTGAGGTTGAACCCAGGCCTCACACATACTACAAAAGTGCTCTACTATGGGGTTACATCCTTAATCCTAGAATATGTTAATTCATATGTTTATTATTTTGATGTTATTTTATTATTTGGATTCAATGTCTACCATTTGTAATTTTCCAGCTCTCCTTCTAATGTCTCCCTCTTAGTCTAGCTCATTATCTTCTAAAAGCTTCCTCACATATGTTATAGATCCCTTTACCATTATTAGTCTTTAGCATTTATGGCTCCGTGGCAGAATAAGATATGGAGCACATATTCAGTGGGCCTCACTGAAAATGATTTCTAGATTAGTGCAATGGTTTTAAGCAAAGTTACCATTTCCTTTTTTCTGGTATAAATCCTTTTGCTCTGTCATCGAGGGAACATATCAAGTGTTGATCCCTTTTATGGTCTTATGTCAGTTGTTAGCATACATGTGAAATCTGTCAACATTTCCAACTTTAAGGGCGTGTTTCTCCAAAACATTTAGAAAAGATATCATTTACCAGGTATTTGACCATGAGTTCATTTGTCAGTTAAATTCTCTGAACTGAAAGCTCCTCTGAACTCCTCTGCAGTGTACACCATGCTTTATCACTGGTTACTGAGTGGAACTGTGAGACCAAGTCCTGCTCAGTGCAGTGCTGCCACCAGCTAGTTATCACACCTAATAGATCATAAGCTCCAGGAAAGAAGACAAGTTCTTACTTTCTGATCATCAAATTCTAGGCACTCAGTATAGAGTCTATCTGTAGTAGATTCCTGACTTGAGTGAATTTAATTGCTTGCTATTTGTTAAGTACCATGATGCTGAGCTCTGGGGATCTGATGGTTTGCATAAAGCCCCATCATTCTATATGTGGAGGCTGGTAAAGTTGATCTCACAGAAGAGAGTAGAATAGTGATTCCTAGAGGCTAAGAAGGCTGAGTAGGAGTGGAAATGCGGGGATTAGATAACATGCACCAACATACAGTTAGATAGAAGGAATAAATTCTAGTGTTCTACAGAAGAGTAGGATGACTCTAATTTATAGCAACTTCTTATATTTTTATAATGAACCAGAAAAGAGGAATGTGTAGCCTGCAAGCACAAAGAAATTATAAATGTCAAATGAGATAAAAATATTAATCACCTTGATTTGGTCCCTATACTTTGTATGTAAGTATCAAACAATCCCATTTTACCACATAAATATGTACAATTATTATGTGTTAACTAAAAAGAAATTTAAAAAAGAAATCCCTTTTCATGGGCTATGGTTCTGTAAGAAAGTCACAATGTTGAATACATAATTAGACTAACATATGATAAGTGATGGCAGATTGGTGAGGCTGAAGTACAGAATGCTGTTACGAGTTAAATTAAGGATATAGGAATGCTAGCTGGTAAGGAAAGATGTCAAGAAGGTAGAGGTGATGGTGAGTATATGACCTGATTCTATGACATACTAGAAATAATAAATAAAAGGATTGGAAAAATTGATATTTTGGTCAGAAAGTGGGATATTTGGCTGTTTATTTAAAAGGTACAGAAATTCCAGGTAAACTCATGGCATAGTGTGGGAAAGGATAGCCTGGAGAAGAAAATTCACTACTCAAGAATAATGCAAAGAACTTATATAGTATTGAGAACTCCTTCCTGCCCTTGTTGTAGTCCAATAAGGTTTATATTTGTAATCCTAAGGAGAAGTTATTGGAATTCTAGTGAGTTAATTTTAATCTACCACTTCCAGTGCAACCCATGGTGAGAGTAAAGACACCAAGACATATTCAAAGTTAAGGACAGCCACTCCTGATCCAAACCCGATCCAAGTCAGGACATGAGAACCATGGCCATAACCCAAGGCCTCTCCCAGATTTATTATCTTGTCTAGAAGGGGGCGGTTCAGGGATGAGGGACAGGAAGGATGGCGGGCACTATGTGTGTGACTTGAGCTGGCTAGTCAGGTAGGGAGAGAAGAATCTTTGCAAAATGCAGGGAGAATGACACGGAGAAGGATCAACGTGCATAATTCAATTAAGGTAGCAACTGAATTGTTTATGGAGGCTGTTGCTTCAGTTTGTGGTATGCACACTTTTGTGCCCTGGGGACTCATAACTTCTTTATTTTGAGGCTCATACTCAGGTGACATTTCTGGGGTTGACTGGCTCTACTATCCCACTGTGCTTATATCTTTTATAGAGAGCACTGTGCGAGGAAACAGGAGACTTGGAATGGTCCCAAAATTACATACCAGTACTTCAGTTGGCCTTATTTGCATTTCTTAGAGCCAATTGAAGAGAGAAAGAAATATCATAGCCAGCTCTGTACGTATCAGTTTATGGAAATAAGACTCTATTTAACTAATGTTGCAGCAACTGTTCTGCATTCAAGGAGAGGTGCCCATGTAGCCTTCTACAAGGTGCTATGAGCTGAGATGGCTCATCCATGTCATCCTGTTGTTATTTTGAATAATCAGAGAAAAAATCATGTCATTTGCAAGAAAATGGATGGGAATGGGGATCATCACGTTAAGTAACATAAGCCAAACTCAGAAAGACAAGTATTGCATATTTTCTTTCATAAGTGTAATTTAGCAAAAACACAACATGACAATAGAGGGGGATCTATTAGAGAATGGGAAGGGAGCCAGGGAGAGGGAAAGTTGGGAGAGAGTAAAAGGGAGGGTACATATGATCAAAGTATATATGAATGTATGAAATTATCACTATGAAATCCATCATTTTGCAAGATTAATATGCACTAATAATCTGAAGAGAAAAGAATAATCAGAGAGACTCCAGAACACTTCAGCCAAATATTTTGAAGTCTTCTCTAGTGCATAAGTTACCTGCTTTAAAATAGGAGCGCTCTGTTTAGCTCAACTGTACTTCTGTGATAACATGAATCATGCTGAGTGATCATTGCTAATTTACATGTTGGAGAAACCTTTGAGAACAAGGACCATAGAGAGCCTTCTGCTCTAGCTTAGGAAATGGTATGTAGAATTCTGTGTTTGATAAATATTTCTGAATGAATGAGCGAATGAATGAATTCAGCTGTTGCGTATAGTCTTGGCTAGATGTGGCTTGATGAAAGAGTTCAAATCATCAGAGGCAGTTTCTTCCTTTCCATTTCTAGGTTCTACTTCTTTTGGTTCTTTCCTTAGTTATCTCTCTTTCTGGGCTACAGCAATGGAACCAGACTTCACAGTGCTCAGCTCATTGTCTTCACAGTTGGGCGTGAACACCTTAAAGTGTGCAGAATGTGTCTGACACCGTATGAACCGAGAAGGGGAAGCGTGTGCTCATGTGGAGAGAAACTGAGGTGTAGATATCAAACGCAACCAAGTGGTCCTACTAGAAACCTACCACAAAAGATGGTGACAGTGATTTCCTTTATGAAACCAAAAATACCAACAACCAAGAAGTACAGAATTTTATCTTGTTTACTCTTCAGTTCTTGAGTCTTCACTCGGAAGTTTTTGAGAAAAGATCGCGTTGCTATTGCGTAGCTCACGCTGACTGTCTAGAATCTCAGGGTGGTTGCAGCTCAGGGCTGAGAGGTTGCTGGCTAGGGGACCACACTGTTCACTCTTCCAGGAGCCTTTGAATTGGTGCAGAAGCACAGTGAGGGTCATCGGCAGGGTTCTCACTGGGAATTGCCTTGAGATGCATTGACAGAGACTTGTCAATGAGTTCCAAAAGAAGCTGAACTTGCAAAGCTTCCAGGTGCAGCTTCATTGCTGAAAATAAATTGTGGGTTAGAGGAGAAACAAGGATAAAACCATGGAAAGCTGGTCACTGTGGTGGTAGACTGAAAGTGAGAAGCACTGAAAACTGTAGGTGCGGAGGAAGGTTCCCGGGGATTCAGGATGACGGGAGAAAAGAAAGCTTCAGTGGCCAAGGGTACATCTTGAAAGTCAGAGGTTAGATATGCTCATGGCATTAAGCTACGCATAGTGATCTGATAATTAGAATCCTTCACAAAATACAGAAAGTCTCACTTGCAGAAAAATAACAAAATACATTTTAGAAGAACTTAGATCTTGCAAAGGGAAATAATAAAGCGATAAGCAAGTTACTATAAGGAACAGACATGAGCATGTTATATTAATTTCCCTGATAGTACTCTCTAAGGCTTTGGCCATTTTAATTCTCTTCCAGCTTACAAATTACTTTAACATTTCTAAGGGACACAGATGTGTCTTAAATTGATAAGTGGAGTGTCAAGCATCACTTCCAGTAACAGGAAAGAACCCACAGACTTTAATTTTAACGTCTAATTGACTTCAGTTGAGGTGTAGTCAAATGTACATTATTTCTTAATTTGACACCTTCCTTTTAAGAGGTCTTATTTTATATTTATCAGAGTTGCAGGTGTGAAATTAGTCACTGGGAAGGCTAATGTCCCAGATTCTTTTGACCTTATGGCTGGAAGGAATTTAATTGTAACCTCGTAAAGAGACAGGAATTCTGGCCACTAGGGAAGATGATTACATGGTCATTGACAATGTGAACTTGAATGGCTGCATTAGCTCTTTAATTATAATGAATCCAGAAGAAATGTTCAAGGTTGCAAAGGAGGTACTTGGTAAGGGATAATGACAGGTACTTATGCAAATGGTGTCACACTGACAGAATGAAGAGGCTGGGACTTCCCTGCACCAGTGGGAGACTTGAGCCAGGAGAGAGAGTGCAAGACTCAAAAGAGTCTCAGTATCTGTCATTACCCTGCACAGTAACACATTTCTATCCAGTAGATCTCAAAGTAAGACTTCTTTCACTGGGAAAGTGGCTCTGTTGTCTTTTTCTTCTTGAATGTTTCATCTATTTGGTGCTAATTTTCTTAAAGGAGAATGGAAAGGAAAGGGCAGGTAAATAAAATAGCTGAGACTAATACAGCAAATGCTTCCAGCTATGAAGTTTTCTTTATATAAATTCTCATTAGTAAACAAAGAAAAAAAAAGAAAGAAAGAAAACAGAGAACAGAAGGTTGCTTTAGTTTGTTATTCCCAGATCTGGCTTCAATTTCTATCTCCTGAAAACATCCAGGGCTGCTCTTAAAGCATAGAACATGATCATTAATACTCCAGGAATAATTTAATGATTGAAAGGCTGGATGATTATGAAGACATGAATGTTGTAAAGGAGAGATTAAAGTAACTGAAAACTGGGTTAAAGGAAATAGCTTCAGTATTAGGTCTCAAGTTACATACATTTTTACAACAGTGAAAATAGATATACGCCTTGAATTTCTTTAAGGGAAATCTGTTGAAAACAATTGTGAGATGCTCATTTTTAGTTAGAGATTACTTAATTAAAGTAAGGATATAGAATGTTTTTGCCACCCACAGACAAAGTACTATCATTTGTTGGAGTAATGAAACCGGTTTCTGTTTATAGAAAACCAGACAGTTTTTATTGGAGTTCCTCATTCTTAACAATGAAAAAAATGTCACTATGAAAAAAATATGTTTTCTTTGGATGTGCGTCTTAGTTACTTTTCACTTATCACTGAGACAAAATACCTGATGCCCAAAGTTGGGAAAGGAAAAGTTTATTTCTTACAGTTTTTGGAGGTTTCAGTCCACACTCAGTTGGCTCCAAGGCACGGTGGCATGGCGGGGCTGCAGTTCATGGTGGCTGCAAACAGCAAAGCAGAAACTGGCAAGAGAGAGAGACACGCCTTCTGCCTGCCATTATATCACACCCTGGCTCCACCCCTAGGCCGGTGTAGCGCTCACACCCCCAATCCAAGCACTAGACAATGAACCAAACACAAATGCATAATGCAAAGGCCTGAGGCTTGGGGGCCACTGACATAAACCATGACATTCCACCCCTGGCCCCCAAAGACTCATGTACAACCTTTATGCAAAAGACATTTAGTCCATCTTCAAAAGTTGCCAAAGTCTAACATTTTCAGCGTTGCTGAGAAGTCCAAGTCCCAAGTCTCCTCCAATATCTATGGCAAACTCTTACCTGTAACCTCCTGTACAAGTGAAACAAGGTTAAACATTTCTGAAATGCAAAGGCACAAAACAAACATTATCATTACAAAAGTTACAAATGGGGGAATATAAAGCATTGGGAACAAAGCAAGTCCAACATCCAGCAGGGTGAACAAATCCTAGAGTTCCATGCTCAGCATTTGAAGCAATCTGGTTGCAAGCTCCAAAAGGCTTGGGTGATTCCACCCCCACGGCACTTCCAGGGATTTCAGCTTCCACAGCTTTTCTCTTAAACCTTCTCTGCTCACTTTTTGCAGCTTTCCTTGGATGATCCACGTTCTTGGCTTTTCCAAACTTCTGGGGTCTCCACTGCACCTTTGGCTCCACTCTTACATCTTTACAAATTGCCCTCTCAGGGGCACACTGATTGGCCTCCCAGGCCCTTTGCAATCGAGGTGGAAACCTTCTTACCCTCAGAATTTGTGCATCTTCCTTGCACCTAAAATCAGCACCATGTGGATGCCGCCAAGGTCTGCTGCCAGCTGGAGCAGTAGCCAGGCTTTTCTCTCTCTTGGCTGTAGGGGTGGATTGCCTAGATTGCTGGGCTCTGTTAACCTGATTGTGAAGAAAAGCTTTTCTATGTTGCTGCCATTCTGGAACCTCATGTGGCTGCCGCCATTCTGGAACCTCATGTGGCCTCCCGTGCCATTCTGGAGCATGGTGCTCTGAAGCTTTCTCATCTGAGAAAATTCTTTCACTTTTGCCGTTTTGGGGCTGCAAAGGGTAGAGATCCGCTGTTTCCTGGGATGCCCTCTGGCCATCTTTCTTATCTCTCTGTTTCTTCTCAACAATCAAAGTCTCAGCACTATCTTTACAATCCACCGCTTTACTGGAGTTTTCCTTCTGGCCAAACTCAGTGTTTTAAATTATCCTGCTGGGCTCTTTGCTCTTGATTTGCAACATAGATCTGGCTAAAAGCCCCCAACAATAGCCATGCCACAGCTTCAACATTTGAATGCCTTGAAATTTCCTTTGCCAGATTAATCAGTCCATTACTCTTAATCTCAGTTTCAGGCAAAGTCTCTGGGCATGAGCAAAATGCAGACAAACTTTCCGCCAAGCCATAACACATGTCATAGGGAGTCCAACAACCAATGCAGTCCTCCTTCCCAGCAGAAACCTCGCAAGCCGGGTCTTTACTATCAGGCTTTCTATCAGCCTTCTGGTCTCCTGAGCTCTGACCAGAATCTCCTCTACAGAACAGCCTCAGCTGCTCCAGCTCTATGTATCCAGGCGACAAGTCCGAACCTTTCCAAACTCTGCTCACAAGCCATTTCCAAAGCCTCTCAAAAAACATGGTCAGGTATAGTCACAGCAATGACCCCACTCCTCAGTACCAAATTCTGTCTTAGTTACTTTTTACTCATTGCTGGGACAAAATACCTGATGCCCAAAGTTGGGAAAGGAAAGGTTTATTTCTTACAGGTTTTGGAGGTTTCAGTCCATACTCAGTTGGCTCCAAGGCAGAGTGGCATGGCGGGGCCGCAGTTCATGGCAGCTGCAAACAGCAAAGCAGAAACTGGCAAGAGAGAGAGATACGCCTTCTGCCTGCCATTACATCACACCCTGGCTCCACCCCTAGGCTGGTATAGCACTCACACCCCCAATCCAAGCACTAGACAATGAACCAATCACAAATGCATAATGCAAAGTCATGAGGCCCGGGGGCCACTGACATAAACCATGACCATGTGGAATCTTCATTTTGGGTAGTAGGTTTAAGGAAAGCACAATGAGTCCTTATTCCTAATGTTTCCTTCCAGGTGAATGAAGTTTTCTTTGCAATAATTTCCCTCTCTGTTCTGATTTTGAGAAGAGAAGTTGTGTTTGATATGTCAGTTTGAGTTCACCCTCTTTTCCAGCGCCACTCTGATCACAAAGAGGCCCATATTATTTGTCCCTCCAGGTCTGACAATTTGTCAAAGTGTATTCTTAGACCAGCAGCACCAGTGTCACCTAAAATCTTTTTTTTTTAAATAAATGAATCAAAAATGGCCTGTGTATATTGGCCCTATGTCACTTATTTCCTCACAACTGTTTTAAATATAGACAGATAAGTAAACATGTAGCTATTTAGAGCCTGTTTGCTTTGCACAACATGAGAAACTGCACTCATTACCTTTTGGCAATAGCTAAGAGAAATCCCAAGCTGCTGCCACCCGTGGGACCTCAGTGACCACTGACTCCTTGCTGGGCTGCTAAGAACTATAAATCTCCTCTTGGTCCTTTAATCCCTCCCAGTTGGTCCTTGTCTTCCTTCCCTCTGCATGGTCCCATGTGAGACACTCCCCAGCCCCGTACAAACTTGTGACATCTGAGTTCAAGTCCAGGTTGCCATGTGTCACCACCATCTTATAGTCACACCTATGTTAATCAGCTCCCAAACCTCTGGAACTCATTTCAGAATACTTACTTTTAAATTTTCATCTAGACCTTCTGAATCAGAGATTTTTGGGGAGAGTGTCCCGTAATCTACATTTAAGTGATTGAGGGTCACTTCCTTAAGTTTGCCAGGGTCAGGACACTACTGGGAGCCCATAATTCTCCAACATATGTGCTAAGACCTAACAGGTAAGTTACTATCTTCTGCTATGTAACAAAGTGACCCCAAAATTTAGTGATTTAAAATGGTAAATGTTTGTTACCTCATTGTTTCTGTGAGTTCAAGGGAGCATGGCTCAGTGACTCTGCCCAGGACTTCACATTGGTTACTGTCAAAGTATCAGCTGGGATTTAAGTCATCTGAGGGCCTGACTAGGGCTGGAGGGTCTGCTTCCAACATGGCTTGCTTGCTCAGCCTTTGGGGGGAGGCCTCAGCTCCCTACCATGAGTGCCTCTGCAGAGGTCTCATGACAGCATCTGGCTTCCCCCAGAGGGAGAGAGCCATGAGATGGCAAGACAGACGGTGTGGTGCCTTTTATGAATTAGAAGTCTATTTGTCATTCTCACAGTGTCCTATTGGTCATATAACTCAGAAGTCTGTCATTTTCACAGTGTCCTATTGGTCATATAACTCGGCTCTACTGAGTTAGGGGAGGTACACGAGAACATGATTACCAAGTGGAAGAAATCTGTAGATGCCACCTCAGAGGCCGACTCCCAGACTCTCTCTATATCAGGAATGAAATATCGATAGCCTGTGTTACGTTTTCCACACACTATAGTATGTATTAGTAAACAAAGGTAATACTTTTACCCACTTACGCTCATGTCTCATTTGATTGTCAGTTGATAAGAGGAACAGTGTTATTTATTGGCCTTCTCAAGAACCAACAAATAAAAAAATTGTAAATTATGGTAATCACTCTTGCTTTTCCTAATAAACTACTGACTACACATTTCTGCAAGTGTTCTACAGTACTTCAAGTTCAAAATTAACTTCTGAACTACCCCACAAAAGCTGTCCTTTCCTGTCCTTCTCTTACTTAGTAGCACAACCCAGTAAGGAGCCTGGGAGCCTCTAAACAGCTGCTTCCTTCATTCCACGAATCCTGCTTATTTAATCTTAATAGTTCAAACTGAGTCCTCTGTCTCCTTCACCACAACAGTCTCTCAGCCAGACTGTTGCTGCGAGTTCCACCTGGCCTCTCTGTCCTTCCGGTTGAAATAGAGTAGAGGTGGGAAGGAGCAGAGTTAGGGAAATCAGCTGGAAATTGTAGTGTTAGTCCTGTTAAGAGAGGAAAGTGGTGGTGATAAAGAAGAAGATAAGATAGGGGCTATCCAAGACATCAAATGAAAAGGACTTGGTGATCTTTTCTCAAGTGATGTCTCTTTTAAGTCACTTGATGGCTTCTCTTTGCCCTCAAAGGCTTAAGGCCTTCAGGACCTAGTTTGATTTACATCTTCATCTTTCCCTCAGACTGTGATCATCCAGTTCCAACTTCTTTCAACTCATGACTGCCCATTTCCACTTATTACCAAACTTCTTTTGCACATTTTCTCCTCCATCTGAAATACCCTCTCCTCCAACTAATTTTCTTGTGGAGTTTTGTTTTATTCTTCGAGTCTTGGGTTAGCTAATACCTTTTTGGATGTTAATTTTGGGATTCCAAGCTTGGAGTAGAAACTTTTCTGCAGTCTTCCTCAGCATGGAGTTAACTAAGTCATTTACCAACACTGAATGACAATTTGCTTTTCCTTTACTAAACAAAACGAATGAGTCCTCCACTAGACACAACGCTTGCGGCAGAGACCGTGTCTTATAACTCGTCTATGCCAAGTTTCTACCATATGCTCAGCACTTGACACACTTTGTTGGATAAATGCCTTTTCATTATTTACTTAATGTCTTTTGTTTGTCTCTCAATGGAAAATTGTCTTCTTTAGTTGACATTTCATTTGTCTATATTTTTTGTTCTCCTTCTCTCCTTCTTGCTTCCATACATCTTTTCCTCTTTCTCATTCTTTTCTTCTTTTACCCTTTCCCATTTTTGTGACCCCACTGTATACTAGTAAGTGCTTTCTCCCATTTCTTCATACCTTCTGTATTAGATTTTTTTCCATTTGGTCTTTGTTGTTTTTTATTTCTTCCATTAATGTGAATAATTTTCAGGAATCTTCCCACCTGCATGTAGTCCTGTAGTAAATGTAATGGACTAATGCTTTGTGTGGGATCAGGAAACTGGTATACTTGATCCACAATCAAGTACAAGCATTGGTTTTACTTGATTTTCTTTCTTAAATCTGGATTTAAATATCTAGTAGTTTCCTTCTACAGGACTGTATTTATGAGGAAAGCATTATCACGGTAATCTGCAGCTCTTCACAGTATGTGAGTAGGTATTTATTGTAGTGTCTTCAATCACAAATCATGCAGACTTACATGGCAGTGGAATGCAGGTAAATTGGCTTTCTAGAAACACAAGAAGTCCTGGTATGTGGGATTTGCCAGTTTTCGTGGTATGGATACCACTAGCATGGTGGATTTCAAGCTCTCAATACACGAGTGAGTACACAGCTGGGAAGCTGGCCAGAGCTGACACTGACACAAGCTGGCTCCAGCACGTCACTGCCTTCTCAGGGCGCACAGGTCTCCAGGAAGGGGAGCTGGACAACCACTGGTATTTGCTCAGCATCTCAACCTCCTTTCTGAGAAGTTTCCTCTTTGATATATAGTTGTCACCTGCATTATTCTGAGGGTGTAGGAGGCCCTCATTTCAAGCTGGGCTCTGGAAAACTTAGATTTGCAGTTGGTTTGACTGATTTTATGGGCAAAGGATTTGTTAGAGTGGACATTTCCTTCACCTAGATATAGAGCAAACTTGCCTGCAGCAAGTTTGGAGCAGTGACAAGAGACATAGGGGAGGAAATGTTGGTTTTCCACAGTTTTCAATCCGTGACCCTCTCTATGGATGAAAGAGACTGATCTTGCTTGAGCTAGCTGTATGCTATTTAAAAGTCAAAATTTTCACAGCACAAAGGATCTGGTTGAAAATGACAAACTATTCTTTCTTTTCTACACTCATCCTCCCATGTATCCAGAAATGAATCCCTGGAACTGTGAACTTTTGAGTATAAATTCAAACAATGAAATGGTTCTCATATTTAATAAAATCTCTTTGTAACAATTTGCAATAGGAAAGTGGTTTTCCAAGAATCTTTCCTGGAGACCTACCATCCCTCTACGCTGTTTCTGGGACCGAAAGGGCAAGCGCTGTAGACAGTGGTCTTGACTCAAACTATAACAGCAACAGAGCAGACCTGGGCATATCTACTTTAAATGTTTTTCTTCCATTTACAACATCACTTGCACAAGATTTTTCCCGCTGAAGTCTTAAAGCAAAGTAAAATGGTAGCGAGAGTCAACCTGACTCAGTGTCCTTATCAGTAACTTTCTATTCCTGCTTTTTTTCCAGACATTCGTCCTTATACTCCCTCCAGTCTACCCACCACTGCCACCTGCAATAGCAGCTCTTGGGAAAGAGTGGGTAATTTAGAGCACATGAGTGTCGGGCTAACTGATACAGCTAAGGGCATTGCCTTTCTAATATTATATCTGTGTCTCAGTGGAGGACAACATAATGCCAAGGGAAGAAACCCTAGTAAAGTGGAATTTCAATAATCTTCCAAGCGGTAGCTAAAGTATACTTTTAGTGCATGTGTGTTGGGATAGGGAAGTTTTGGGGGAACATTTAGAATTTACCATGTAGGTGATTAACTTCCAAGAGATCGTAAGATCTACTCTCAGGCCAAGGGCTTGATTTCTTTTCCTTATTCAAGGCCTGGATTTGTGATGGACTAGTAGTTTCAGTTTTTACTCTGACTTCACATAGGCAAGGTACTTGCATGAGTATTTGTTAACATTTGCTTTTGTTTTGATTTTAAATAACAAATATGAATGAATTGCACAGCTGTGATTTGTCTCTGCCTTTTTGAAAGAACAATTCTTAAAGGTTTAGTTGGTTATTTTCTTGGCTCTGAATTTGAGAATGTTTTCTATCGGATCTTGGAGGATGTCAAAGTCACAGCTCTAGGGAGATAATCAACAGGAAGATAGGCATGTGAATGTGGAGGGAAAATAACAACAACAACAACAAAGCAAAAACCAAAATAAAAACAAATCCAGAGGATGCTCCTAGGTATGGTCGTTTATATAAATTTGTAAAGCAACAGACCTGAATGTGGAGAGCAGACAAAGCTATACAGTGCACATTGGCTGAGGAGTTTTAACTCGCCTTAGGCTGAAGATGGGAGTAAAACACATTCCTCAGAAACCTCCTGGAGAGGAGGAAGTGAGACATTTTCCACACATGTATAAAATGTGGAAATTACCTTGATTCCCTGGGGCTTTCTTACTGGCCTTAGCAATGTAATAACATGTAGTAGGATTTTGTAATGAATGTCTTCTCTTTGAATGTGTTCACAGTAACCCCTAGAATTTGTGTGTAACCTAATTAACAGAATATTGAGTAGATCTTCAGTTGATACACTGAAGACAATTGCTAGTTGAATACTCAAAAGTTTCAGGGAAAAATAAAAAAAGGTGATTTCATTGTTTGATAAGTATGGATTGTAAAATACCTTGCATGCTTTCTTTCCTTGTTTTGTCTTGTCTTCTGTTTTCAGTTTACCACAGTATCAGTTGCAATATCAGTTATGAGTTTTGTTTGCTGTTAATCACTTATACGCTATTGGATAATTTATATGTGAATTTATTATTAATATTTTTGATAAAAATCTCTTAGGTTTACAAGTTAAATTTTACTCAATTAATAATCATTTCCTTTTTACATTGTTCCTTAGGAGTTTTCTTTTAGATTTTATTTTATAGCTTTTTAAATATCAATGACTTACTAGTGTCTGTTATTTAGCATTGTGATTTGATCTTTTCTTAAGAAGTTTTTTTTAAAGGGTGGGACTGTCATTGTTTTGTTTTTATCATTCTCTCTACCAGTGAATGCAATTTCACTGTACACGAACAGCTATATGTTTTAGAGTTTGACACATCATCTCATAAGAGTTTATAAAACCACAAGAGCTAAGATAGTCTAACATATAAAATATTTGCTATTTTCAGCATTTTCTTCTCCTTCTTTTTCAAAATAATGCCAAGGAATATGTCAACTAAGCATTTGCCACTTTTCTTCCCCTTTCCTCAGGGACAGAAATAGCTACAGAAATGAATTGGATGAAACATTTATGGAGTATCTCCTAAGCATTAAGTTCTGAAATATGGAAAACCATACATGGCATTTCCTTCACCCTTCATAGCAAGCCCTATGTGGAGAGGTGTTAACGATTCCTTCCTGAGGATTGTAACAGTGTTTCAAGTGGATTACAAACATTTCACAAAGCAGGACATTTTCTTATGTGTTTTACCTATATTTAAAGCTATAATAGATGTGAGCTTTAGGCGGACTCAAGTAGTATTTCTGACAGCTTGATTATCTGGCCACTGCATGATTTCTCTAGTGTCATTGAAATTTTGGTGATACAACTTTGACTTGTTTCTTTCTTTTTGTGAAGTGAGGCTGGAGAAAATCCAATGAAGGGAATTTGCTAATATTTCTACATTGACTTTTGCAAATACTAGAGAACAAAATATTTTAGATCCACTGAGGTTGACTTATTTAAAGCAGGAAAAACTGTTGATTCACATATTTATGGAAATCTGACCATGTGTGTAATTTATTTGCTGTTTTTAAACTTTCTGCTGTCATAAAAAGAGAGTGGAACTTTATTGAAAAAAATAAGCAATTTCTCTAGCAAGGAAAGGGTATGGAAAATGGGTAACGAATGAATGAGAGTGGTTACCTGGGAGCTGGAAGGCACATGGCAGAACAGTCTTCATGGTGGGAGTCGGCAGGGCCTTTTGGAAGGGATGTGTGTAGTCTTCACGGAAACATCCAGTGTAGGTATTATCAATCCACTTCAATATCTGAAGTGACCTGCAGGATAAAGCCCTCTGGCAGGTCATATATACATATATACGGCCATAGATGCCCTAATTCCAAACCACAAAAGTTTAAATAATTTTTAAAAAGTCTTATTAGTACAGCATACATCGTCTTTTGTGTTTAATCACAAAATCAATAGTAACATATCTAATTGTTGTGAATGAGAACAATTATGGTACATGTGTATATCTTTCTTGTTCAGGAATTGGAGTCTGGACTATTTTTGGATTGTGTAAACATTCTGAGTCCTGCTTTAGGGTAATACCGGGCAAGAAGTGAAGCTCTGAGAGGTGAAATGTCAGCAGGGGCCCGAACTCATGTTGCCCACCCAGCAACTAAGGGTCTCAATGACCATTTTTAGTCAGTAGCACAGCAATTGAAGACAGTCACAAGTTTATCACCAGAAGCAGTCCAGTTCCGCTGGAGGCCCAAAGACATAACTGCCACACGTGATTGAGTTTCCAGTACTAACAGGGACAACAGTTGAAGGGAAAAATAGCTATCTTTAATTTTTAAAAAATTGATTAATCAATTAACAATCTTTTTTGTTATTCATGAGAAACTAGACTGTATTTCTAGGTGTTTTATTTTCAAGTTGAGATGTCCTATCAGCTAATCAATTATAAAAATTCACTGAGGAGGAAAAATGAATAGACAGTCTTATTAGCTTGGTTGTGTGTAACACGGAGATACTTTTTAAAATTTTAGAATTGAAATATATAATGAAATTTCATTTCCCAAGCCATACCTGCAGCCAGTTAATCCTCAAATATCATTTAATGAAGCATCTATTTACAATAATGCTCCTTGCTATTATCTATACGTTCTCCACACCAGCAGCACTGGCATCTTTGGTTGCTTGTTAGCAAGAGTTAGGGGCCTCTTCACAACTTCTCAATTAGAATCTACCATTTAACAAGGCCCACAGGTGATTCACACATGCATTTCAGGTTGAGAAGCCCTGCTGCAAGGCAATTTTGGGCTCTGTGGCAGATTAAAAAAGTAGTGGGAATGCTTTAGCCCTGCCTGACCTTGCTTGTAAGGGCATAACTGCAAAGCCATGAACTAGCAATTAACGAAAGGGTGCAAGAGTCTCGTGCCAAGCCAGTGGTATGTACACATGGGCTGTGAGTGTTGGGAGGAAAGAGCAATCATAGCCATAAGGTGATTTTAAACCTGTTACTTTCTGGTACTTCAAATTACAATTTCCACAAGCCGCCATAGACTTCTGCACCCTTAGGGGGCAGTGTGGTATAGTAAAAAACAGATTGTATTCCGCCTGTTCCCCAGGTTTCTTCTTAATAGCCTTGTGACCTTGGGAACTTAATTAATAATGACTCTGAGCCTCAGTTTTTGGAGAAACAGGAAACTCATAGGGTTGTTGTGAGATTAAAAGCAAAGTTAACACAATGTCTTACTCATACATGTATTTGGTTTCTCCCTCTGCTGCTTTCCCTTGTCTTAATTCATAGTGACAATGAACAGCTTTGTACACTTTACTGACCCTCAAAGACTGCTCCATGTGTTATGAAAGCAAATAAGTCTGCAAGTGACCCTCAGCAGTGGCCAGTTTGACAGACTGCTACGTTCCCAGCAGGTGATGCTTTTGCCTGCTCTGTGCCCTGCGAAGGGAGAGAGAATTCTAACCACAGTACTCACAGTGGCCTGCAGGAAGGCAGAACATGGCTCTGAGGTGGAGAGAACTTCCACAGGCGTAGGTCCAACACAGCGGTTCTCAAGCACCGTGCACACATCGAGGTCTCTTGCGGATTTGTAAGACCTGCTGTGCCCACAGTCCACTCCAGAGCAGCTCAATAGACCCACTGTGGTTGGAAAGGAAGTTAAGACAGCACCCCAGGTGATTTTAATGTGTAGCTAAGGTTAAGAGCCACTGTAAAGGTGCATCACAGACTTTGTGCCACTGTAAACCATTCATTACTGGCTTAGCAGTTAAATGCCAGTTAGTGAGATTTTTCAGTTACACTCACTGTGGCTCCCTCTGTCAATAAACTCATTGATTCTTGTTTCCAAAAAGGCTTTAAATTCAGTCATTTCCGGGGAATGACACCTGGAAGGCGGAGGGGGGAGAAATACAATACAAGCCAAGTTTCGTTTATCATATTCTTTATTTTTCCCAGCATTGAGATATTTGGAAACTTACTGGTCTTATTCCATGTACTTCATAACATTCAGAATACTTTGCAATATAAAATTTATTTACTTGTAAATTTGCATTTCTAGTTCCTCTTTGTCTTTTTGTGATAGAGAAATCACTTATCCTCAGTCTTTGCTGGGGGAAGAGATTCATTTTGTAAATATTTATGTTTCTTTACAATTACTGAATCTTGGTGCATTCATCAAAATTAGTCCATAAAAACACTTACGTGCCATCAAATATTGGTTAAAGTGTGCTAGTGGGTGCTAGTGGGTGTTAGTGTGGTTCCATGATGCTTCTGAACCCTGAAGTTTCAGAAGCAGTAAACGTGATTGATGTTGGTGAGGGGAACTTCCTTCCAGGTTGAAGCGAGGATTAATCCAGTACTTCTGACAAGCGTAACTTCCTGAACCCGGGTAGCAAGTGTTCAGTGTGCATTAGTACATTACTCTAGAAAACAGGGTCAGATTGTAATCGATATGTCTGCAAATGGTGACATACATTAGCTGGCCATAGCACTAAAAAGCTTTAATCTTTTTGGGAAACTGAAAACAAAATAATAGTATATTTCTCAGTTTATATAAATGGTTGTAGGTGTTTGTGACAGTTTTGACATGTTTTTCATAATCCCTTGTTTTTCTCTGGCACATGAATGGGAGTGGCAGGGTCAATAGGGAGTGCTATGAAGAATCAAGTGATGTTTACTTTTTAAAAACATCTGTGCAACTTTTGAAAACAACAGAGAAATCAGATGAAATAATTGAAGTACATTACTGAATGAGAACTACACATATTTTTAACATACAATTTTATCATTTCATCAATGTGTGTACTAAAATCTTACATGTACTTATCAAAATATCAGTATATTTTATTTTGTGGCATGCTACTAATAATGGCTTTTTTACTTAGCACAGTGTCCTCTAGGTCTATCCATGCTGAGGCAAATGGCAAGATCTCCTTTTTCAAGGCTGAATTATTTTCAGTATCTATGTCCATAAATGGATATATATGTGTATATATATATATATATATATATATATATAGAGAGAGAGAGAGAGAGAGAGAGAGAGAGTTTGTACCCTGATAGGTGTTTATGTTGTTTCTATATATTGGCTAGTGGGAATAATGCTGCAATCAATGTAAAAGTGCAGATACTTTTACAAGGTAGTGATATCATTTTCTTTGGGTATATACTCAGAGGAAGAATTGGTTGATCATATGGTAGTTCTCTTTTTAAAAGTTATCTATTAAAATATTATAGATATACATATTTATGGAGTTCAACAGGTTATTGTGATTTTTTTTAGAATGTGGCATCACCAAATTAAATCAAGCAATTGACCCAACATGCTAAACATTTAGTAACAACTATGATGAGAAAATTCAAGATCTATCCTTCCCAGCAACCGTGAAATGTATGGTTTTTACTATACTGTGCCACAGATCCTAAAAATCTCATAAATGTATTCCTCCTATCTAACAGGATTTTTACGTTTAATAATCATTTGCTCATTCCCTACCCACTAGCTGCTGATAACCACCATTCCATTCTGTGCTTATATGAGTTCAATTGTTTCGTTATTTTTTCATGTGCAATTTTCTTTTCTTTTTGTGTTTTGTTAGTACCTGTGTGCAGCCCATAAAGTACACAATGATTACATTTATCGTGCAGAAAAACACATCTTCAATGTATGTACGTAACACACATGCTTTTTTCATCTCCTACCCTTCCTACGTTTGCTCCCTCCTTCCAGTTCTTGTCGCCCTTCCCATTTGCAAAAGTTCTATTTTAATTTTTTAAATTGTTATTTTCCATCCCCTTTTCCTTCCACCCTCCAACCTCTATCTCTTGTTCCAATTTCCACTTGAAAAAAATTTCCCTAGTTCTTGTCTCCCTAGTTCTTTTATTTTGCTCTTTTTAGTTATGTTTTGGGTTTCTCATATAAGAGAAACCATGCCACGTTTAAGCATTATGTATGATTTATTTCACTTAATTTTTATTTTATTTTATTTTTGAGACAGGGTTTCATTATGAAGTTGAGATTGGCCTTGAACTCACTGTGTAGCCCACACTGGTGTAACTTGTGGTGATCCTTCTGCCTCAGTACCCTAAATGCTGAGGCATGAGGCACCATGTACCATGCTCAGCAATTTCACTTAATATTATGGCCTCAAAGTGTACCCATTTTCCTATAAAATACTAAGATTTATCTCTTTATGGCAGAGTAGTACTCCATTGTGTATAAATACCACATTTTCTTTATCCAATCATCTGTTGATGGGCATACAGTGCAATTCCAAGATTTAGCTACTATGTATTCCACTGCTGTAAACATGGATATGCATATATCACTGTAACATGGCAATTTTACCTCTTTTGGGAAAATACCTAGAAGAATGATAGCTGGATCAAATCGAATTTCTATTTTTAGTTTTTGAGGACTCTCCATATGGGTGTCCTAGTTTGCATTCCTACTAACAGTGTAGAAGAGTTCCTTTATCAGGGCTTCTGTCTAGAACTTATAAAGAATTAAAAAAAATCAGACCCTCGAAATTCAAAGACCCAATCCAAAAATGGGCATCTGAAATGAATACACAGTTCTCAGATGAAGAAATACGAATGGCAAATAAATACATGAAAAAATGTTCATCATCATTAGTCATGAGAGAAATGCAAATTAAAACCACACTGAGATTCCATCTCA
>PVJX010018870.1:0-35789 GCA_004027295.1 Dolichotis patagonum
GGAGGGGAGGGAAGGCAACGGAAGGGACATATTTAGAGAGATATGGGGGGCTGACCACAGCTATATACATACTTTCTTATTTTGCTGAGAACTCTCAGACTACCTTTTGCCAAGGTTTAAGGATGCATATGACACACCTATCTTAAGATATCTTAAGAAACGTGTTTTATGCAGTAATTGAATTTATTCTTCATTTATTTATATTTTAACTCAACAAATGATTTAGTATGTACAGTACTATGGACATCATCTCAGCCATCAAAAATAAGGCTATTTAAAAGACACATTCTCTCTTCTTAAAGAGATGGCAACAGAATGGGGAAATAGATATGAAAACAGATCATTAGCATACAATGTGCAAAGCGTTTGCAGTTCACTTACCTGCTGGGGCAGGGGAGTGCTCCAGCAGAGGCAACCTGTGTGACCTTTGCTGGGGAAAAATTTGAGATCCTACCGGGAGAAGAACCTAATTAATTCATGAATGAGGATGAATTATATCCGTATATTCTGTGCTCATAAAGTGGAATCAGTCATCCAGAAGGGTAGGCTCTGTGGCCGAAGGCACCCAGGAGAACACATGCACTCAGCTCAAACCAGAGAAGACCACGCAGCACTGCCTTCTTGGCAGAGACTCCTGCACACTTTCCTCCTAATAATGACAATAGCTAAAAAGAACTGACTTGCTAGTATAGTAATTTAGATTTATTATTCTATCTAATCCTTGTAAGAATGTTTGTAGGTAAGCACAACATCCATTCTAGATTAGGCCAAGTGAAGTTTGTCTACTTTTTCAAGACCTTGGAGCTGGGACATCATAGAGTCAGGATTTGAACACATGTACTTCAGCACCAGAACAAGGAAGCCCCCTTGTTTTTTTGAGGCCCATTCTGGCCCCTCCAATGATATAGCCCATATCCCCAGTAGTTTTTCTGCTATTTTTTTTTATTTCAAAGGGAGAAAAGAACAGAAAAAGCAAGAAGCAAGCAAATCAAAAAACCATAAAAATGACAGCAAGAACAAAGAACAACAATAGCCATAGAGGTTTTCAAAGCAAGATGATAGGAATTTAACAATGGTTGTTATACTGCATATTGTTATTTTCAAAATTTGCCCAGGTTACCAATACAGGGATCAAACAAAACAGTAGAATAGAACAAAACATTAGATTTCCAGAACAAAATAGAAGGAAATTCCCTATAGTTGCTATAATGCACATTGCTGTTCTCCAAATAGATGCCCAGACCACCCGCTTTAGGCTTGCAAAGTCAATCACACAGTACAAGGATTAAGTTATTATTATTATTATTATTTACTTCAGTTGCTATCATCTCAGCCCATTGCTTACCAGGGGTGAGAGGGGTGTTGCTCTTCTTGTCACCCAGCCATCCCACCAGCTGGCTCAGGAGAAGGTATGGTTTGGCTTCCTGATTCTCTTCCCATTTCCCCATGGCAGCTACCCCTGGCTCATGGGAAGGTGTGGTTTCTCTCCTATTTTCTGAAGCTATAAAACAGAATCTCTGACTCAGGGATAGAAGAGATGACCATCTCTCTTGTATATGGACAGAGTTGGGCTGACAGAGGCTCTTGGGCTTACTACTGCCTTAGTTAGGTGACAGGAAAAAGTGACTCTGGAGACTCCGTGGTACATGAACAATAATCCTGTTCTTTGTCTTCTGTCCTCAATCCCTCAATCCCTTAAGGAGAGCAGTTTTATGTCTTTAGCAGTGAACACAGATGGGTCCCAATGAGACCTCTTCCTAGGTCCAGTTCTGTACCACTGACCAAGTGAACCTACTAGCCTACACCCTAGCCCCAATTTTGCAGTTTACTTTTGAGGTAGGCTCTCACTAGCCTGCCTAGACTGATCTTGAATTTGGCATCTACCCTTCTGCTTCAGGTAGAGTAAGATCGTCTACGATCTGTGAGCTCTACCTACTACAGAGCACTTTCCTTTGACTTTTTAATATTTTTTGGTTAAATGGCAAATTTCTCCAAGACCTATTTCTACTTCCTATGGCAAAATGTGATTATTCAAACTTCCTTGCTACTTGCATCAAAAAAGTAGTTTACAGGACAATTTGGGGAACAGAAAGAAAAAAAAAGAAACAAAGTCATAAACTCACTTTGTCAGCAAGACCATTCCTAATATGCAGTGGTGCATTACAGCTGAGTTGTGAGAGACCTGGAACCCATTATTCAAGTGTGTGACTTATGTAGGTCACTGTAAATAGCCCCTGGTATAGAAAGGTTAACATTTATGATGGGTGAGGCATTTAATCAAGTGGGTGGTTCAATGCGAGCTATTGCAGTTCAAACCAATTTTTGACTGAGCAAAAGTACAAAGATTGGGGAAGCAACCGAACTTTTTTCCTCTTTCACGTACAAGAACCCAGAGGGGTCCCTGAGACCTCCTACAAGAGCTGATTTTCCCAATTTTAACTGATTTTCCACATTGTTTTGAGTACTTTGCAGCCATGAAAATCTTATTTGTTGGTTTGGTTATTGCATCCATTCTTAAAATATATCTTTTGCAGCAAGTTCTCTAATATAACACAAAACCAATAAAAGTGAATAGATTTAAGATAATGAATATATGTAGTTTTCCCCTAGTAAATCTTATAGGACTTTGTCCCCTTTATAAATATTAAACATACAACCATAGTTTCATCACAGTGACAAAAGTCTATAAGGCAAGTATCATGTATTATGTTTCAGAAATATTAATGCCATGTTTTATTCTTGCTTTTCTGTGTTAATGATATGCAAAAGATGTCACTTTCACTGTAACCTTCTACATAAGACACCGCTATTGACATCTGAGGATTAAGTTTTAATTGAATTAAGATTTTAAATGGTCTATCGTCTATGATCCCTGTATAATGATCACTAAGACATCCTAGAGTAGGCAGTGAAACAGATAAATGTGTTGAAAAGACAGCTATAGGCTCCATTTAGCTCACTCACGCTTGCCAAAGTTGACACACACAATTTATCCTGGGTGGAAAGGGAGAATAAAATATAACCGTCTCGAGCTGCTGCCTGCCCTTCCGACGGTGTTTCTCTGAGCTGAAAATCAGATAGCTCAAATGCCCAGACATGATATTTTGATAACAATGGATGCGCTCTTTGCTCACCCTCATCATATTTCCTATGCTTTAGTCTAGTTTTCCTTGACAGCAAAATTAGCAGAGACTCCCCCCGCCATCACATCTTGACTGAAATAAGTACACAAATGTGTACTCTCTTAACACAGAGAGTAAGGAGATATCCGCGACTAAACCAGACCCCAACCAAACTGCTAGGGAAATGTAAGAAGAGAACCCAACAAATATGTGAAAAATAATAATAATTTGTCACAGTGGTCATAAACAATGGGAAATAAAATCTATTAGTTTTGCCATAGAAGTGGCCTCCATGTTTCATTTTCTAGATTTTTTTTCTTAGATCTTTTCTCAGTTGTTTTGCCAGAGGAACGAGGCAAAGAGAATTCTATCCTGGGGTAATCAGTCTGAATTCGAGTGTTTTCAAAAGTGATTCAATATCTTGGATATTAATAGATTCTAGGTGACACTGCACAAGGATTAGTCTGCTATTTCAGGTAGAGCAGGGGACAAGCCACAGCCACAGTGCTATCTGTTTGTATTAGAACAGCACCTCCTTCACGTGTGTCCCCATGCCTGGCCCGCAGCCAGCCTGCTTCATAGCTCAGCACTTACCTAGACTGGGCGAAAATGAGTCCAGAATGTAAAGAAAGGCCCTGTCAGCAAGAAGCCAGCAAGTAAACCTCTTGTGGACATAGGTTGAAATAGAAATAACTCACACACCACTCCCCAACAATATGTCCCCATTTACTTGGGACACCAGAGGCACAGGCTGAGGGAGCATGGGTGAAGAGGTCAGGGGAAAGTGCTGCCTCCCAGCTTTGGTGCGGGTTTTATTGACGTTGCCCTGACAGCTAAAATTGAATTGTTCTTTGCTGTCACTCATCCCCTTGCTACCACTTTTGCTCGGACCCAAAGGTCTCATTTTTCGCCATCACCTAAGTGAGTCATGCAAGAGGTAAAATTTGGAATATTACAATAGCCATTTGCAGCAGAATCTCTTCCAGTAAGTGGAACCAACAAAAAGTTTTTATTTTGCTTCCCAAAGGACTGTATGAAGAAAAGGCTGGTAGAGACAGACACTGTAGGAACATACTGTAGAGAAGCCACAAGCAAGCTGGGAAGAATTAACATTTGGGTTCATCGTCAGAGATCTGAATGTTTGCTAGGAAAACTGGCGGATAAAGCAGTTTACTCCTGGGTGGTGAAATGGAGTATGCATGTGCAGCAGAAAGAACAGTGTTTTATTTATTTATGTTTCTTCTCTCCGTTTTGGAGGAAAGACATTCATTCTCTAAAACAATTGGTTCATTAATTTTGGGGGTTTTTTGTTGCGTTTGTTTTTTTAGAAGAACATTTCTCCTTTTATCTTCCACTGTGCTGCACCACCCTTGCTGGGAATGTGATTCTGCATTACCTCATGATGCCTCTCCAAGTGCTCCCAAAGACTGTTGACTAAAGAGTCCAAGTCTTGCAGCTAAGAACCAGGGCAGGACAATTAGCAGGTTTCACTCAACAGAAGCAACTGAAGCCAGGAGAAGGCGACCTGAAGACTGCCAACTCAGAGCAGTCTTCTTCCACCCTGGATTGGTCCCCCAGTCTCTACCTGGAAAGTGCCCTAGTCCTGAAAACTAGCTCAGCCCCTGCTGCACTGGGAGTCCTCTCCAGACTCTTGGTTGAAGTCGGCACTACCTTTTCCCGTGACAGCACTCCTCTCCTCCTCTTGCACTGTTTATCTGCATAGTATCTCTAGCCAGGCAGGGCACCTTCACAGAAAAGAGGTCCTATCCTTTTGACCTTCAGGCTCTGCAGACCTGGCATCGTGATACCGTTAAACAATGAATGGCAATGATTCTGACACTCTCCTCTTGTCCTTACTATGTACCAACCCTTGTTCTAAGTGGCTGACACGTGTTTACTCACAATGATCTTATGAAGCAGTTTCTGTGATTCCTCTCATTTTGTATATGATAACACAGAGACCTAGAATTTTTACATGCCCTTTAAATTTTATGTCACAGAAACACACATCTTCTGAGTGTTGGAACTCTGAGTAGACGAATATAGAATATTGGCTTCATTTTTTTCTCCTATGACCACATATTAGGGAGTCAGCCAATGATTTCTAATGCATGAGTAAATGAATAGATTGGGAAAGGAGCCTAAAATATACCCCCAAATAATAGTTTGGATAATTTTTTAAACCTATGAATAATTAAGAGAGAACATTTTGTCTTTGCACTCTTGGTCCAAAGATTTATTTCTTGATTAATACATTTCTTAATATGAATAGTCTTAGGGAATATAAAGATAAATACTATTTAATTATATATAACATTCATATATATGTAGTAGCATACAGAGTGGGTACACATTTTAGGTGTAGATGGATATTTATTTAAAATTTAAAACACTAGGGTGCCATAAGTATGGAATACAGTAATCTTAAGTATAAAGTCATCTGGATCAAACACCAGACTCGTAGTATAGTGGGGACCCTCTACAAGACACTCATTGACAATGATCATCTGCACGGGTTAAATTCCTTCAGGGATGGGAAACATTGCTTTTCAGAGCAAACTAATCCCTTTTAAAATGACTCAATTGTTGAGCTCGCTTATGCTGAGCTACAGTGTAGCCATAATGCTAATATTATTTTGCTAACTTCCCGGGGTATCTACCCCTTGATTCTAATAGGAGGCAAAATGCTAGGGTAGAAGATTTCTTCTGCTCCCTTTCAGCTATAGACATACATGTTATTACACATTAATTTCTTTGTCACAAAGGAACCAATCTTTAGATTTTACTTATTCTTTCTGTATTTTATTTCTTGACATTGCTCCAGTTTTCTCAAGTTAAGAAACAGGAAGATGAGAGTCTAAATGAAAAATAAACACGGTGGTAGGATTTATAAGTCACTTAGCATAGTGCTTCTCAAAATTTCAAATTTAATGTGCTTACGAATCCCCTCACAATCATGTTAAAATGTAGATTTTGATTCATTTGCTCTGAGATAGAGCCTGAGACTAAATTTCTATTAGGTCCTAGTTAATGGTTATAAAACTAGTGCAAGGCCAGATTTTGCCTAGTAAAAACTAAAAATTCTAAAAATGAAAGACTGTTCATTTGCAATAACTCTCCTGTTTTGGGCTTGTTTCATTAAATTAACAACCCTGCTTACTTAAGAAGTATGCTTATTCCACTTACCTGACAGCAGGTTTTCTCAAATCTTAATGACTATGAAGAATCATATAGCAAGTTATTTAAACATTTGACTGCCCAATCCTTTCCAGAAACACTGATTTTGTAGGTCTAAACTAGATCCCAGAGATGTGACTTTTTAAAAAAAAAAATGGGTCTCCACATATGATTTTGATGGCCTTTGGCTCAGACTTGGGGACCACTGCCTGCAATGAATAAGTTAAGTAGAAACACCGGTCTTCTACACAGCTCATTATTCTTAATCATTAGAGTGAAGGATGTCAACTAAATACTGACCATATTTTGTAGGAGTTGGTAATAAAGGTCCAGAGTCATACTATTCAATCAAACTGTTCTCTGACAGACACTAGGACAGGCCCCAAGAATGCCTCCTTGACTAGAGAATCCAGATCTTATACTTTTTTCTTGCAGAAAAATTTCAACAAATCATAACATTCAGAAAGCAAATGATGTAGTAGACATATGGATACCATTTATTATTGAATTAGCTGAGCCATGGTGCCACTTGTTTGGGTTCTGCCTCTTAACAAATCGTATCTTCATGAAATGAAATGATGCTTTAAAACCCATGCCAAATTAGGAGCACTCTTGTTTTAAACTGGATGGTTAGAAAATCATCCAGTACCCATAGGGCCTAGAAAAAACTAAGCCATGTTTGAAAATACCCAGAGACTGTGAACTCACAACTCTGTTTTTCCAATATATTTTCCTCCCAGTGGAGGTAAAGCTAGCATGTAAACGAGCTCAGGATTCTTAACTAATTTGTGGAAATAAAGTGTCCAGGAGTTACCAGTGAGGATCAGGAGGAATAGAAAAGAAGGTTTGGTAAGAGAAATACTTTTTATGTAATTAAACTGAGACCAAGGAAATTTCCATGTTAATTTCTTGAGACTTTCCAGGGGAGGTGGGTAGAGTTTCTGCCATTAATATTTTTAGAAAACCAAAAATTCAATTTGATTCCTGCTCAAACAATCAAAATGCCATAGACAGTAGGCATATAGTAGGCAAAGGGAATGTGCTAAATGTGAATTTTCTTATTCTTATGCCATGAGTGTATTATCGGAGCTCTTGGCTCATTCACAGAGGATCGTATAATTATTCCTAAATGACGTCATTGCATTGAAAGCTTGCTAAGGTAGGGGTAAGATGATGAAATCTAAGCTGCCTACAGGGGAAACATGGAGGAAGCAGACATTTTAAATACGGACTCTGTGTGCGTGTGTTGGAACAGCATGACTGCTGCCATCAGGAGGTCTGACAATGTCCCAGTAATATCTGAAAATACAATGGCTCAGAAAATGATTGCTAAGTGTAGTATACACATAAAGGTCTTTGGTAAATGATACACATATCCGCACACCAGCAGAATTCGTACCTCCTCCACACTCTGGTCCTCACAGGCTGATTGGATGTGGTGATAGAGAATCAAAGAGGCTTTCCAGACAGCCATCCTCTGGCCTTTGTAAAACAGGCAAACACTCAGTGTTGCGTGAGACCTAACAACATACCCTGACATGGAAACTCTTGCAATAAGAGACAGATGTAAACAACTAAAACACATGCCCTCCTTGATTAGTAGCTGTAGTTTCATTTTTTTCTTTTTTCTTTTCAAACAAATTAACTGATATTTCTGGGTCTGATGAGAATGAATAGGACTTTTAAGAAGAGATTTTCAAATCATTGACTTTCTGGGACCACACAGACTAACCTTACAGCTAAGGTCACTAAACACTGAGGCTAAGTATGCCGTTCAAAAGTCACGTATAGTTAGTTGACTGCAGAACCAGAAAATTGAGAATAAGATTCCAGCTTGCCACCTTCTACATTGGCTCTTGTTTTGTGTGTCTTCTAAGTACAGGAACATGCAGGGTTTATGTTACCCTAGTTACTTAACTTGACACATTTATTTGGATGATGGCACTGCTGACTCTTATCTCTCATATACTCAGTCCATAGCCTGAAAGAAGTAAATGGTCAGAACACAGTTTTTACAATAGTTACTAAATGAATCTTGTCTGTCAGTTATCTTTTTAAACGTTCAGTTCATTTTTATATCAGGGTATGCTTTTTGAATGGCAAATTATTTTTTTAAATATAAGTTGTAATTTTAAATATTCATTTTTTACACAAAGTCATAGCCAGTCAAACTCTTACCAATGACATCCTCATGATCATCCTTAATGCTCACAGTCTACCTCCAAAGCAAAATTCAATTTACTTTTCAATGATCAAGTTCCCGCAAGTGCCAATTAAAAAGGGCATAAAAAAAAATTGCAAGGTCAGTATTTATGTCAAAAGATTTTCTTCAAAGGTAGTCTTTCTGATTTGATCATTTATCTGTGGCTACAACTGTGGCTGACACCAACAATCACCAATTATATGGAATTTCCTGTTTCTTTTTTCTGTTGTTCTAGAGGTCATAGTTATCTGCTGGTGCTGGCTACCTCATAACACAGGACTCACCTTTTTTTCCTCACTAGTGAATATGCAAAAGCAGAGTTTCAAGATACAAAATTAATTAATGCAGTTCTTGTCTTAAGTTGAAAGGAAGCATCATTGGATGGAACTGAAGCAAAAAAAAAAAGATATATTCAGTCTATCTCTCGATTTTAAACTTCATCTGGTTTGTTCTGAATTAACTAGAGGCTCTTTGACCACCCTGCACATTTTCTTGGGGCTTCCCATTGGCTCAGGGTATGTGTTCCTTCAAACTGAGCAAAATAGAACTGTATTAAAAAAACACTAATGAGATCAAGGTTTGTGGCTTCCTTGTTCACTCATCAGCCCTCGGCTCCATGTGCGTGCATGTGTGCACATGTGTGTGTATGTGTGTTCAGAGAGTGTTTGAGCTAGTTGCTTGAAGCAAAAGGGAAGGAGATTTTAGGCTATTCAGTTTGTTGACATTTGATAATACTCCTTTGACCAGATTTCCATGATTATTAGAAAGTCATTTTGCAGCCTGAACTTTCACCAATGAAATGTTGTATTTTACCCCGTCTGAATCAAATGCATATCTGAAGATATCATTATGCTCCTCTGTGTTGCCGACTAGAAAATCCAACAACCATCATGACAAAATGCACTCTCCCTTTGAATATAAAGCAAAGTAACACAAGAACTGGATTTAAATTCCTAACAATACAGTATCTTAAACTATTTAGAATTTCTACCTACATGTAATAATACTGTATAGATTTATGTGTAATTGAAACTGTCAAAATACATGCTCATCTGTCCAGTGATGTCACATTAATTTTCATGCATCTGCGGACAACAGTGTTCTAAGTATCCCCAAGTAAGTTCTGATACAGAAAGTAGGGTACAAAAAAAGGAGGGAAAATGTGACGAGAGATCACACAGGTCTGGTGTGGGCTGGTTCATCTAGCAGTGGAGCTGTAGCCTAATGAAATCTCAAAGCTATGGCTACTTTGTCTCTTTGGAGAACATCTCATGAGTTTCCTGGCCCAGAATGACATGGCCTTGACACTTACCTGCCTCGGCTGCAGAGCTGTAAATCTAAAAGGTTCTTCAATGTCGCAGACCTGAGAGTCTGCCTTTTGGTTTTCATACCTTCCTTTGATACCAACAGTGAAAAAAGGAATGGTCTAAAAACGTGGGGCTGTTTGGGAGGCTCACCTACTCAGGTTGGGACAAGCAGTGTGTGAAACACTTCATCTGCCCCCCTGAAGCACCATCTCCACCCTTAACAGAGGCCTCAGCGTGGCTTTGGGTGCGTGGCTTTGGCTTATTTCATTTCTGGGTTGACTCCTGCTTTGCCTGGGGAGTATAGATGAGGCAATTATTTTCTGCCTGCTGTGATGAGCCAGTGCCCTGGAGAACATTTCCTAAGTCAGCCCCACCCTCGCTGAGCATACGTTTAACTCTAGAAAGTTCTTTGAATTAGTTCTGTCTTGAACAATCACTCCAGGGAGAAAAGATTCTAACCATGGATGGAAGGTCACATGCACAAAAGGAACAGGATATAGCAGTTACCCCTCTGCTTTATTATTGCAAAATTTAAAGGCAGTGTCTTTTAAAGATGAGCACATACTCACCATCCTTCCCTTCCCATCCTTGCCTCATGTGCATACATTTTTCTCTCTATTCTTTTATACATAAGTACATAAGTACATAAGTACACACATCTACCCCACCACCATAATCACCACCTGAAGTGTTATGTAGTATAATCCAAGCAGACCCAGATTTGAATGCCTGTGTGCCATCTGAGAGTTGTGGCCATAGTCATGTTATCTAACTTCCTATGCCTCAATTTCCTCAGATGATAAGAACAAACTGTCAGAGGGAGGTTGTAGAGACTAAGGGAGGAGATAGTTTTGGCCACTGCCTGGTGTTCAGTGAAGGCCAGTTCGCCTTCTCTTCACTCCTAGTTCCAGCTGTCTCAGAGCCAATCCTAGGAGGTGCCCCTGTGTCAAAGGTCTTCCTATAGAAGATGAACCTTTCCTCAGAGCTGGATAGATGGTGACTTCTCACTCTGTGATCATCACCCTGTTTCCCTTAGTTGCCTATTCCTGTTCTGATAGCCAGATTCTTGGGAAATTTTCTTCCTTTCTCATCTCACTTTCTCCTGCTTGACTTTCAAAGTACCCGGATGAGAACAGCATGTGGTTGGAAGCTCTTGCCGCAGCAGACAGCTTTCCCGCTGGATCTCCAGGCAGTCGTCTCACTGTAATCTTCACAGATTAAAACTGAGTGCTACAAAGCAGCCGCCAGCAATGCTCAGCTGTGTCCCTCTTTGGGGTTCAGGGTCTGTGTTCCCTGTACGAAGATTCCTTTGACTTCGACAAATTGGAATAACACCTATTTCAAATATATTATTTGATGAAAGCAGATGTCAGCAGATACTGCCTATGTAATTGATATTTGATTTATTCAAGATTTATGCATGCTGTGCCTTAGATTTATTAATGATAATCCCCGGCTCTTGTGTTTAATATAGTGGAACCAAAACATAATTTGCTGGGATCAGTCAGAAATGCATCAAAGTGATTAACTCTACATGCAAACCATTATCCAGTGACATCCCTACTGTGCACAGTGCAAAAGGAAGCAATAATACAGTAATTGGCCTCACTTATGCCAGTTAGAATATTTGCCATGATTGCTGGTAAAATTTGATCCATTTTATCTCTCATCCTGCCCCTCCACATCCCTTGTCATACTTTGATGTTTCTTTATTTGGCAGGATTCTCCTGAAATTGGCAGGCACACATGTGTATGTGCCCCCACCACGCACACACATCATCCCATCCCAACAATTACATGCTAGAGAGGGTGGAAAGTCTTCCTAGAAGACACAAGGAGGGTCACTGTCGCCTCGGGAGGCTGCCTGGTGGGTGGCACTGCTTATGGTATGAATGAAGGGTTATCTTTCTCTCCCAGCAGAAGAAACAACTACATGTCCAACCAGCGGAAATCATACACTAGCACCACTTCCTACCCGTGCCCATCACTGATTGCAGGCTATAAAGTGATTGTCATGCTGGAGTGGGCAACTAGAGCTATGCAAACCATCACTAAAGTACAGTTTGGGCAAGATTTTTGTTCTTTAATTATTTTTATTTATTCACTTAGCATTCTTAGAATAATCCTTTATACATGTCTTTAAACACTTTATGCATTGGTGTGTTTATTCTTTTATGTTTGTTTATTACTTTGATTCAGATCATTAAAACTTGATTGGATTGGCAGCCCTGTCTTATAAGACTACATACTTATTTTTGAAAAATATCTATTTTTGTTGTTAATTGACAGCAGTGAAAGAGAGCATTTTTATTTCAAAGTTTGAAAGTAAAAATATACACACAATGGCCCACAAAAATGTGTGAACTGAAACGTAGAAGTTTCCTTTCTCTACCTCTCCCTCTATTTCTAGTTCTTCCTCACAGTACAATTATTTCAATAGCTTCTTGGGTAGCCTTGCTTCAAGTGTAAACAGTGTACTTACATTTTTCATGTAGTACTGTATTTTAGAGATACTTTCATGTTTGTCCCAGGAGCAACTTGATTTTTTCCTCATTAAAACCTATGATTACTTTTAATTGTTTAAAATCCTGCCCAGCCAGGTGTGGTGGCACACACCTTTAATCCCAGCACTTGAGATACCTAGGCAAAAGGACTGCAGTGAGTCTGAGGTCAGACTGGGCTACATGGCGAGTTCAAGACCAGTCTCAACTACATAGTGAGACCCTGTCTCCAAAAAGCCAAAGGAAAAGAAAGTGTTGCCTGGGCCAGTAGTGTTATGCATTAAACTCTACACTTGAAAGTCATTTAAAAATTCTTATATCTGACCTGACAACTGAGGCCACAATTTAGAATGAGGTAGTATCTTGTGAGGATTTTCAGCAAAATGGAATGCATACACATCCCACATTTTACACCGAAGTTGCATTAATGGCCCTTGAATTCTGTTTTCTAGGATGTGCCAGCTGTCTCCAGGGCATGTGGTAGAATGTTTCAGTATGTCAGCACGGCATCTTGATGGGCAAGGGCAATTCTGACTCCCATGGTTAATGCCGGGTTTGTGTCAGGGATTTTAGTGTATTCAGCAGTACACCACCTGCATCACAGAACAAACATTATTCACAACTAAAGTGGAATGAAGTCCCAGGATTCTTTGTATGGTCCCTTCATGAACAATACCAATTGTTCTATATTAGTTTCTTTTTTTGCTCCCCTAGAAGTGTAGAAAGTATTTTGTGAATATATAGGAAGAACTCACAAGGGATGTTCATTTGCATTTTAAACATCATTATGGAATTCCCTAAAAATAAAATGGACATCTTTTGCATTTTCTAGCTCATCTTTTCACTGTGAACGCTATGTTCTCAATGGTGCTTTGCATGAGTGAGGCCCATTCATAAATATCCAGATCTTGGTCATTAAGTGTATCTTACTCGGGAAACCCTCAGAGTTCCCAAGCTGTGGCCCTTTACTCTCTGGATTCTTTTCTCTTTCTGCTACAGAAGTGATTCCTGATTCAGCAATCCAAGTGTTCTATTTCCTGTCCTAAGAGTTAATTTATTGCTGCTTCTAAATCTGTTGTCTGTGAAGAGCTATGTCTTTGCTCGGTCTAGCTGTGCTCACTTGGGAAGGGAACCACCAGCTCAGCACAGCCCGTGAACTCTGGGTCTCAAAGAAATTAGAAAAGATCTAAAGAAGCCTGTTTAAAGGAGTAATTTCAAACTGAGGTATGGTAAGTTTTCAGGCTCCAGGAGACAAGGGAGCCATTGCTTTCATAGAGGAGGATGAGTGGACAGTTTGCAAACTGATTAACCATTGCCAAGCTAACCCTTAAAACCAGATTTACCTGGGTGCAAAAGCCCTTCCAACTGAGGCAACCCAGGAAGAACATTGAATCATTCGGATGCTCAGTTTCTTGCTTTGAAGGGAAAAGTCTGTATCGGGTGTTATGGAGAGAATTATAGAAATGTAGATGAGAAAATGCATCCTAGGAAAATGGCAGGCCATCCTTACAGAGTGCTTGGCATCGGGGCCTGGTGAATAATAGCAGTGCTGATTACTATTCAACAAGGTCCCAAAACTCAGGGCATTAGCAATTTTCTTGGAGAAAGACTATGAAGATTTTGGATACCTTGACTGACCATGTGTATATTGGGTGACATTACGAGTCTCCCAAGCTACTGCTGAGTGTCATCTACTGCCACCATCTGCAGGCTCCCTATCCCTTAAAACTCTCTCTCCAGCCTCCTGGAAGTGGTACTGACAGTCCCAAGGGAACTATTTTGTGCTGAAAAGGAAGCTACAAGACGATAAAGATTCTGCAGCAGCAAATGTTTAACTGCAAAGTACCAGGGCAAACCTGGCTGAGGCTACTTAAATCTTGAAGAGCATTAGCTCCCCTCCTGTATGGAGCCATTTCCTTCCATGGAACACCAGTGGTTCACATTCACATTACTGGAATGACACATTGTATTGTTTTTGGGTCTCTTAGATTTATGAAATCTCCTTTACTTTGGAGCAACTTTTAAAGTTGAGATACAGGTAGATTTTTGGGGAGTCTGTACCCCATTTAATATGGTCTGTACTATATGCTAAATCAGGGTAGAAATCTACTCAAGGATTTTTGGGGCAACCTAGCCACAGATATTTGTAACAGACTAAATCCTGAAGAAAGCATAGAAATCCTTGAATAAAGTGGCTTGATTTTACAACATATTTGGGAAGGATGCAAAGAAAATTTTATAAAATAAATTCTTTACAGGAAACCAATAAATGCAACTGAATAAAGTGCAGTTATGCTCATTGCAGTGGAATCCTGCGACACCTCTGGAAAACTCTGGTATCTGAAACACTTTTGAAAGTCAAACCTGCCTAAATTTTACCGAGTAGGAAAGTATAAGGCAATGCTATCTTTTTTTTTAAACTGACACATAATATTTTTACATAGTGTGGGGCACAACACAATAATATTACACACATATACTGTGTATAATAATGAAATAAAGTAATTAGCATTTTCATCTACTGAACATTTATTATTTTTGTGTATTGAGTATCTTCAGTCTCTTCTGTTAATTTTCAAAATAGCTAGAATAGGCCATGCTATCTTAAAGCCTAGTCTCCAGAGCACAGCATCAGCTTTACCTGAGAGCTGGTTAAAAATTCAAATTCTTGGACCTATTCCAGACTTTCTGTAGGACAGTCCAAGAACTTGTGCTTAGGCAATCACTCCAGATAATACTGATGCATGCTTGCACACCAGTCCCCCAATGGCCTTTCAGTGAATACTGTAGAGGCCTTCAAAAAAAGCCAGCTTCAGGAAATGGCAAGAAAAGCCCTGTGCAAATTCTATATGCATTCTGGGGGTACACACCTTGTGTTGGAAGTTCTTTTTCATCCCTTACACTTTAGCAGCATAGACTCCAGGTCTATTATACTTTGGAAATATATCAAATGCTGGCTCCTCTAGTCAAATGACTTAGAATCAAGAAATTCTGACCCCGTAATAGATTATTTTAATGGATTTGGCCAGTAGCCCAAACTGTTGGATAGGGATTACACACAAATAGTATGCTATTCCAAAGAAACTTTAATTTGTTCCTTATAAAAGTAGAGCACATCTTGAATTTAAACAAGGATGTTTACTTTTCAAACATAAATGTATATATTATCTCACTTGATAATATCCCCACTTTAATTGTAGGACCCCCTACAATACTCTCTTTCCAAAGAACAAGGAAGTTAGGTAAATTTTCCCAGGTCACATACCTGAATAGTTGCAGAATAAATATTAAAATTTAGTTCTCTCTGACACTCAGCCCATTGTCTTTTCTGGTGTTCCAGGAAATATAATAAATAATTCCCTAAGATACAGATCTGCAACCTGATCAGTTTCCTCTATGGATCTGTATCCTTTCCTCTCTCTTATGTTGTTTGTTACTTATAGTGGTAAAGTTCATAAAGGTCTAAAATTGTCATTGTCCCAGATGAACAATGAGATAGGGAACTCTCTTCTTCATCTCTGTTGCAGATGACATGTGTGGTATCGAAACTATTCCCTTTTGATCCTACGGGTAGGTGGCTGGTTTTAGTTGTGACAGGCCAAACAGCCCCTTCACAGAAAAGCCAGTAACATCTTAACATATGGTCTTGAATTTGGGTTTCAAATGACCTTACGTGGAGATTAATTGAAGGTGTTAATAGCAGAGTTCCCAGCCAAGAGTGTCAAGATACTTACTTGGTCTCCTATATACATGTTTTAAGAGGATTTGCTATGGATACTGAACTGGATTAACTTTAAATATAAAGAAAAATACTACAACTTCAGCAACCACCTGTGAAGTAAGGTTCTGTAACTAAGAAATCTGAATTAGTGCTTCAAGCAGAGTGCAAGGTAATGAATTTCTCATCCCATTTTGACTCCCTAAGGAAAATTCCCAAGATACAATTTTTTTTTTCATACCAGGGATTGAATCCACGACCTCATGCTTAGCAGGCAAGCCCTTGAACCACTGAGCTAAATCCCCAGCAAGATACAATCTTTTTAAGTGGGGGTAATAATAGGCAGCAAAATTCTGATGAGGTGAAAACCCTTTTCTCTGTCCTTCTGTAAGACTCTGCATGGAAAATGCCATTAGAGGTTAGAGTTGATTTGTGGTTGTTCTATTATTTTCTTCCCTCCCAACTCACTCAAACATGAAATAAGCTAACAATCAATGAAAAGAACTATATTTTGAACTATATTTTATCAATTTATCATTTTTGCATAAAAATATACTCAACTCACATGATAATTTAAGGATAGTTGACACAATTATCCATTCTGTGGCTTGACTTCAATGCAATTTCTCCTATTGCTTCTTTCTTAAATTTTTGTTTCTATTTTACTACCCTACTTCTTGTGTGTGTGTGTGTGTGTGTGTGTTTTTATTGTAGTTCACCTTAAAAATTGCTTGTGGGATATAAATTGTGAAGGCATAAAAGTAAACATAATCTCCTTTCATACATGTTTTGAAAACCCATAACTAAAGAAGGATAAATAGGATTTTTTAATGGAAAAAGTGCAAAACAAAATTCAGTAGCAAAATAATAGGAGAATAACAATAGTTAATACTTTACATGTTGTTAACCTTAAAGTAGTTGTTCAGGGTACAAAAGATGGGAATAAAAATTTCCCCAATTGATATTAGCACAAATCTTCCTTTTTAATGATCTAAGAGACTCTAATACCATAACTGACTTGCATTTTTTCCATTTTCCCTACTGTCCTTTCCTCTTACCCATCTTAGTTCCTTTTTCCTTTTGAACAATTTCTTCCCATTTTACAGTATTATACATTTTAGACCTTATTTACTCTTTAATTATCACATAAGGGAGACAGTCCCATGGTTACACACGTGAGTCTGATTTATTTAACTTATGAGTATGGTCTCAAGTTGCATCCATTTATGAATAAAACTCTCAAACTCACCTTTCTTTATGGCTGAGTAGTATTTCATTGTATACAAATACCATATCTTTTTAATCTAGTCCTCAGTTGATGGGCACTTAGGTTGTTTCCAAGATTTAGCTATCACAAACTGTGCTGCTATACACATGGGTGCACATATATCACTGTGGTATGATGTTTTAAATTCTTCTGGGAAAATATCCAGAAGGGGCATAGCTGGGTGGATGGGAGCCCTAATTCTAGTTTTTTGAGAAATTTCCACAGTGATTTCCACAGTTGTTGTACCAGTCTACACTCCCTCTAATACTAGAGAAAAGTTCCTTTTTCTCCACAGCCTCTCCAGTATTTGTTGTTGGTTGTTTCTTGCTATTAGCTATTCTTTCTGGGGTGATATGGAATCTCAGTGTTGTTTTAATTTCATTTCTTGAATGACAAGTGATGTTGGACATTTTAAAAATATATTTGCCATTTGTGTTTCTTCATCTGAAAATTGTGTATTCATTTTAGTTGTCTATTTTTTGATTGGGTCTTTGAATTTGAGGGGTCTGATTTTTTTTCAGTTCTTTTATGATGAACAGGATTTTTAAAATACTGTGAAATATTTTGGCTGGGACAATTTATTCAGCTATATTGGTCACAGAAATGTATCAAACATGTCAAAGCCAGATTAACTTCTACCTACATGACCAACTAGAAAATAAGAAATCATTAACTCAAATACAATGCCACCAGTTCAATAACACCTTAGGAAACAGACCCTTAACATTACAGCTCACAAGATTGTTTTTAGCATCTGCTAAATGCCCAGTTCTAAGGCTCTTCCTCTTCTTAACTCTTGTAATATCCTCCACATAAATTTTCTGTCATCTACTCATCATACAGTGTTTGCATGGTTTCTCTGTTCTCATTTTTCCTGACAGTCTCTCAGCTTCCTATGGGGCAGCATTGTGTTTTATTTATCTTTTTAATACTCAGATTTCCCGTTATTACTGACATATAATAGACATTCTGGGGAAGAAATTTGCAAGGTATATAATGGTCTCAGATACCATCCTATTTGCAAGAAAATTACAATAATTTCATGAGTAAGTATCAATACTTACTCAAAACAAGCAAAGTAGAATTAATCAATAGTATAACGGACTATCTTACACACTGGCTTCACAAACTCCCTGAAGCTTGTAGTTGTATTTTGGCCATCCGATTGCATACATTTGTGCTTATTGAGAAACATTTTATAGCTATGAAAAAAAGCTATAAAAGCTTAATTAATCATTCTTACAAACTTAGCACATTTTTTTGCTCAATGTATATGTGCCAACAAGATTCTACATGTGCATTTTAACTTTTCCCTAAAGTTTTCTAGATTATTTTTTTTTAAATTTTTAACCCATTATTGTCAGATGAAAGAAGTAAAAATGAAGTGAATCAGCTTTATCTAATTTTCTAAATTGAATAAAATAAAAAAAATTATGAAAAGCAATGTATGTCGGATTCACTTTGCTTTCAAATCACTCAGGTAATTCAGTTGAGTACCCTGAAATTCTTTGCACATTTGACTTTTAAAATCAGGCAGAAAGGCATGCCATTCTCTAGCCAATCCACGGCAAAAAGAACTAGACTAACCATAAAATGAAGGAATGCTGAATTGAACTACCATTGTGGCAGGCTTAGGTATCTATGAGTTGTGAAATGCATATAGTGCTATAAAGATATTAGGCCCTGGATATCATAAATACCCTATAGATTTCCTCACTAAAATAAAGCAATGGATAGATACTTCAGTAGAAAAAGCAATTAGTGGTAGGGAATGAAGTTCCTTACTTTCCATTCTCCATTCTCTCCCTGTCAGGCCTTTCAAATTTCCCTTGGGCTCAATTTGGGAATTCTTACAAAGGCTAAAGTCCAGCAGCTTAACAGCTATTAAACACGGTCATAAAGTGAAGATGCAGCCTGTGAGCTGAGCTCTGGGCAGCATCGGAAAAATATGGCAAAAGGCACAACTCTTTTGCTGAAAGGAAATAGTGGAAGAGATAAAGAGAGCTATGTGGATAAACCAGATAGGGAGTTTCAGACAGTGACCCACAGAGCATACTAAGCCACTCCACTATTGCTATTTAGTACCTGTGAAGTCTACCACTATGCATTATTAAATTCATGTATTATTGAATCATGAATCCTTGCTCCTTGATAAAAAAAAAAATGGAGATGATTTCTTAGTTTAAATTAAAGCCCTGCCTCCTTATTTGAATAAAACTGCATTACTGGCTGCCTAGCATGCTAATCAGAAAACTGCATTAAGCAGGTAGGACTGTATGAATTAAAAAATAATGAAACAAGACTTTTCAGCCAGACATTGTTCCCTCGCCTGCTTTTCATGACAGCGGATTTCCTACTTGGAGTTGATAAGACAACGGCAGATGAAGATAACAACATGAGAGGGAAATCATTCACTCTAATAGGCTCCACCTGCGCAGACTTCAGCTCATTTACATGGCTGCAGAAAAATTAGAAATCATGCGGCAATTAGTCTGTTCTAGATTATGCAGTGTGTCAACTGATACCACTCAGGAGAGCACTAGTGCTAAAATGGTTTCAGAAGATAAATCTACTCTCCTATACAAACAGTTTTAATTACCTGGAAAACGGCATTGCCTATTGAGAAATCTCCATTGTGAACCTGGGCTGCTCTCCTACTATTGGAATCAGATGTTGGGAAATTCCAATGTTTATGTAATTGACTCATATAGTATTTGATGACTTGTTGGAACTGAAATTGGGCCTCTTGGTCAGGTCCTGAATTGTTCATCAAAGGCCTCTTCTAATGTCTCTTTCAGAGTTGATCTGGGGTAGGCAGAGGGTTGGAGTTTTTTATTTTTCAGTGCCTTGGTTTATTGATATCATTTGCTTCTTGAGCCTTAGTGCTCACAGACTTATACAAATATGACAATATATGATAAAATAATTTCACATATGAAGCTTTAGTCAACAGATTAAGCAACTATGAGCATCTCCTTATGAATAAAATGCTAAGATATGACAGTTTTAGATTCCCACTTAAGACACCAATGTAAAATTTTTGTATTTATTTTGACCTGGAGATACACATGTACTTTTTTAAAAAACCAAGATAGGATTTAGAAAAATAGTAAATTTTTTTTTTACTTATAAGAGTTTATTTAAAGGATTTGTTTGATTTGCACTGAGATGTCACAGAGTTAAGGAATTAATTGAACTGACAGTTTCCAAACTTATCTGCACACTAAAGTACTTCCAGCCCACCAAACAAACACACCTCTCTCAGTTGATGGAACACCATTCACTCATTCGGGGTCTAAAAGAACAACTTTGAGTCATGCTGCTGCAGTGTGAGAATGAAAGGTTTGATCCTTGGGTAAAGACAGATTTCTCTCATTTAAAAAAAAAAAAAACATAAGGACACTGTAGCTGTGTCGCTTATGCTGCACATTCATTATCTGGTTCATTATCTGGTTATATCTAGTTTATATCAAGGGCAATTTTCTCCCATCATAACACCTGTAAGAACACACACGTATACACAAATACGTATGCACAGATAGCGTGCAAACATTGACAAATGCACACAAAACACTCCGTCAATGCTTTATCTAGTTTTGCTGATGAGATTCTTTATGTGAATCCCGGAACACAGAAAATGTTTTGAGTGACTATTTTCTCGTTTCAAGCTGATACTTAATCAGTGCCATCCTAGATGCCTAGGAAAAAAATTAATTCATTACAATGAGTATGTTAAGGCATTAGGGCATAATTCTTCTGAAACCAAAGAACAGAGCTGCCTGGCAACATTTTGGAATAATCCATTCTTATTCTATTACTGTGTGAGAGATGTGTAATGATAGTATCTCTCATTTCTAATATTGACTAATTTTGTCATTTTTTTTCTTGGTCTGTTAGGCCCAGGATTAATTTATTACATTAATATTTTCAAAAAGTTTTGTTTCATTGTATGTATTTTTAATTTGTTTTCAAATTACATTTGTTGTTTTTCATCCTACTATTTCCTCCCTTCAATTTTCTTTGGGTTTAATTTTCTTTTATCTTTTTGGGTTCCTAAACACAAAATTTAGTTCTCTGATTTGAGGTCAATGTATTTTTCATACATAAACATCTAATACTATTGATTTTACTCTAAACCCTGCTTTAACTGCATCTCACAAAATTTGATATTTTTACTTTTATTCATTAAAAGTCATTTCCAAATTTATTTTTTTGATCCAAAGTCTACTTAGAATTATTTTGCCTAATTTTTACATGAATTATTTTTACGTGTATCATTCTGTTACAATCTCTGTGTGCTCACAAAATATATTTTATAATTATTTAATTTCCTTAAATGTACTGAGACTTGTTTAATGGCTCAGAATATGGACTGCCTTGTGCATATTCCAAGTGCACTTGAAATGAATCTGCATTCTGCTGTTGCTGGATAAATTATTCTATAAATATCAGTTAGATAAGTTGGTTGGCAATGTTCTCATCTTTTGTATCCTTACTGGTTTTCTGAACACTTGTTTTATTTGTAACTGAAAGTGTGCAATCTCCAACTGGGACTGTGAAATTCTCTATTTCACTTTTGAATTCTATTTTGTTTTGTGTGCTTTAAAGTACTATTACTACATACATCACATTTAGGCTACTTAACATGTTTTGTATTGATTAATTCCTTTATCATTATGAAATGCTTCTCTTCATTCTGGGTAATACTACTTCTTTCAAATCCTAACCTGTCTCATCTTAATTTAGCCATGATAATTTCTTATGTTTAGTTTTTGAAAGATATATCTCTTTTCACCTTCTTTATCTCAACCTTGACTTCTGAATTTAAAGTGAGTTTTGGAAAGAAAAACTCAAACACGGAATGAGATAATACATATGAAAGTGACTACTTTCCATAATGTTTGCCATACAGAAACCACTTTGTAAATATTGTGTTTTCTTTTTAAATTACCACATTTTCACTGTAACTTTGTATTTATTGGACTATTTTCTTTCCAAAGAAGTGAACAATATTAATATTTAGCATTCATAACAATTTTCAAAAATATTATATGTACTTGGTTCAAGCTTTTAAGTTTTCTGAATATAAAAAACCTTATACATGTAGATAATGCAAAGCATAGTAAAATGCAAAAAAGAAAAAAATTTACTTTTAATCCCATCAACTGACAGATTATAAATATTTCAGCATGTTAAACAAATAAGTAAATAGAGTTTTGTAGCAAAGTGCTATTGTTCCTTGTCTTTTTATCCAAACTAAGAACCACAGACTATTATTTGATGTATTTAGATCATTTATATTTAATGTACCAGAATTTATCATATTGTTATTATTTATTTGTACCAATACTTTGCTATGTCTTGCTTTCTTGAACCCTTTTTGATTAATCATGCTTTGTAACTATTTAATTTTATTTATAGTATTGACTAATTATTTATAACATTGACTATTTATTCTTCTTTGTTTCATTGGTTACTGTAATAGTTACAATATATACTGCCTTAGTCATTATCTTCTTGGTGAGACACAGTATCCAATATGCACATCTTAAAGGAATAGAAATTTATTTTGGCTCATGTTTTCAGTCTGTAGTTGGCTGGTTCCAACACAGTAAAGCATGACAGAAGGCCCTCAGTGAGGAAAGCTGATCATCTCATAGAAGACAGGAAACAGAGGGCTGTGAGATGAGGCAGATAGAGAGACAAGGCTTTCCATTTCCTACCCCCACTGATCTGCCTCTTCCAGCCCCTATATAGCTGTAACACCTCCATAATCCAGTCACCTTCCACAGCATCCCTCTCACCCCTCCCCCTGCACAGGAGGCTCTCGGAGACATTAGGTATAAACCATGGCATATATGATATCATAATTTTTAACTTTTTGTACTTTCAAGTAATATTACATTTCAAGCATAAAGGAAGAATATTACATAATACAGTAGCCATTCTTACTCTTGTTTATACTGTTTTAATATATTTTTCCTATAAAGCTGCTTTAACCCTCAAATCATGCTTATTAATTTTTCCTTAATCAATATATTGTCCTACAGTGAATTTAAAAATATTTTTAAATTAGATTAAATAACATACTTAACATTTCTGGAGCTTTTATTCCTTTGTGTAAATCCAAACTTCTGTCTGATATCATTTTTCTTTTTCCTGAAGAACTCCCTCCAACAATTCTTAGAGTTCAGGTCTGCTGAAAAGAAACATCAGCCTCTGTTGAAACTGTTTTTCCTTAGAGTATGAGAGATATTTTTACTGGTAAAGGATTATAGGTTGACAGTACTTTTCTTTTAGTACTTTATGAAGACTTTCCTTTATCCTGTGACTTCTTTGCTTTTCATATGTTAGTCCTTATTCTTTTCTTTGTTCCTCTCCATACATAATATGTCTTTTATTTCTATCTGTTTTCAAGATTTTCTGTTTGTCACTGACTATCAGAAATATTATTCTGAGGCACATTTTCCTAGTATTTTAGGTTTACTCTGAATGAATAAGAGTAATTTTGATCTTCTTGTATCTATTAATTTTTCATACCTCCTTAAACATATGTAAAACATTTATCATACCTGTTTAAAGTCTTTCAGGGTTCTCGGATCTCCCTAATTTTGGAACTGTTTCTTTTGAATGATATTCTTCTGATTAAATCATATTTTTATATTTCTGGCATACCTGGAACCTGATGATTTTAAAAGTATAAATTTTAATGAATATGAACCTATAAGAGTCTATACATACACAAACTATATAACTGCTTTCAAATTACTTAGAAATGTATACACATAGGCTCAAATATGCATATGTATGCATACATGCACATTCTTTGTCATGGATATACACACTAATAAAATATTGAATGTTTTAAAAATCCATGCAGTAGTGAGACCCTGTCTCAAAGAAAAAAAACAAAACAAAATGAAAATCACTGGAGTTTCATTATAGTTTTAGCTCACATATTTAGGGCTTTGCTCCACATGGGGTTCATTTTGGGATATGATACAGTATATATGGTAGGGTCTAACTTCCTTATTTTGCATGTGGAAGTTCAGTTCTGCATTCGTTTGTTGAAGAGACTTCATGTGTGTGGCCAGTGCATGGTTGTGGTACCCATGCCAAAATCAGTTGGCCATAGATACAAAGGTTTATTTCTTGATCCTGAATTCTGTTCTGTTAGTCTATGTATCTGTCCTTACACCGAGATCACATTTTTGTACAAAGTTTTGGGATCAAGAAGTGTGATCCCTCCAACTTTGTTCTTTTTCCAAGATTATTTTTTGTCTTTTGATTCCTATTACAGTTCCATCTGAATTTAAGGATCAGTTTTTTCATGTCTGCAGAAAAAGTGAACATGATAGAGATCTGTTGACTCTCTAGATCACTTTGGGAGTGTTGGCCATCATTACAGTATTTACAGAGTCTTTTTTTTTTTTACATAGTCTTTTAATACTTGCACTTGGAGTGTAGGCTTTTTTAAATTTCTTTCAATACATTTTGTGGTTTTCAGTGTATAAGTCTTGTACTTGTTTGTATGAATTTATCTGTAAGGTTTTTATTTTTTTTGATGCTATTGTAAAAGAAATTTTCTTGATTTCATTTCATATTGTTCATTGCTAGGGTATAGATGTACATGCAGGGTGTCTTTTGATTTTTGTTGTTTTGTTTTTGTATTGTTAAGGGTTGATCCCAGGGTCTTTGTCCTGAGCTACATCCCTACGCCTCTTAAAATTCTTGAGTCCTTTCAGGGGCCTGCAGGAGAGAGACCCTGGCGCCTCATGACCTGCACCATGCGGTGACTGGAGGTGTCTGGAGAGCAAGGAGCTCCTCCCCTTTCTGGGGGGCAGCTGTGAGCCTGCCGGCACGGGCCGAGAATCAAACATCTCATGTCGTCCTGTCTCCTATTCTGTGTCATGTCCCCCCACCCCACTTAGCAAGTGGGAGCCAGTGAACTGGACATCTTGTGAAATGATTGGCTATGTTATTTAATATGAACTCCCGTGTGCAAAGACATGGACAACCGTTTGGAAGAAAACAAGCGACAATATGACAGATAGTGAAGACCTCTGGTTGTCTAGCTTTGAAATTTATGCTTTCTTAGGTCCCATTCTGTTCTGTTTTGTTGTGTTTAATTTTACCCCTTTTGAAATAAAAAAATAAAATAAAATAAATAAAATAAAATAAAATAAAATAAAAACAAAAATCCATGCAATAAACCCAAAGGAAAAATTTGATACCCTAAAAGGAAATTTAGTACATAATCTACATAGTATAGACTGCAATGTATAAGGCTAGAACCCACCTGTTGCTCTGTCTCCCCACCATACAATGTGCCTGAAATCTATATGAACACTGAACTAGTCCAGTGCATTATACTTTAATTAAGAAAACAGACTCAGCCTAGTGGAACACATTGCCTATGATCATGTAAAGCTTGATTAAAATTTGAGACTTCTGGCCATTCATGCACAGGAGGAGAGAGAACAAGGCCACGCCAGCAAGCAAGCCCAGTTTGGGAACCAGCACCATGCATGGGCCATCAATGGACTGGGAACAGCCAGACCCAGGCCTCTCCCTGTAAGTCAGTGCCATTTGCCAACTGGGAGGAGAGCGAACAAAGCCACACCAGCAAGCAAGCCCTATCTGGGAACCAGCACCCATGCGCAGGCCACCACTGGACTGGAAACGACCAGACCCCCGCCTCTTCCAGTGTGCAGGCTGGCAACCAAGAAGTACCAATCATCCCCCATCCTGCATTAGTGACCAGCTTATCTGGAGAAGCATGGGCTGTGATGATAGCTATTGAGCATTTTAAATATTAAAATGATAATGCCTGTATTGAAAGTTTCAAAATAAAGTCATAAGCAATGTGGATTTAAAAAAAGAATTTGAGACTTCTGATTTCCACAGCAATGCTAATTTCACAGCAAAACAAGACCCTAGTTGAAGGAGAATCTCTTGATGGGCTGGACATCTCCTATTAATCTCCCAGATTCACTCTTCACTGTTTTCCACTCTGTGTTGTCCGTAGGGGAAGAGAAGACTGACCTACATCAGAAAGCCCCACTAGTTCCAGTTTCTAGTGTATCTATATACTAGAATATAGAATATAGTATATCTATCATAGAAGAGCATTAGCAGGAGATAAGATGGAAGAAAATGCCATATTGCCAGGAGATGACTGCATCCTTACAGTGGAGGTTTATATGGTTTTTCCTTACTCTGGGTTCTTTTTCTCTGACTGGTAACAATAGGATGCTCATTGTTGCTGCTCCAAGTAGGGCATGGTCCTATCCCTTCCAGTTTCCCTCCATCTGCTGGCTACTTTTGTAAAAAGTCTCTTTATTAAACTTTCTTCAGACTATCCTATATGACTTCTGGTTGGGACCATAACTGATACACTGGGGAGTGTTTTGAGAAGTCCAGATACCCAGGTGCTTTCAGAATCTACCAGGAGATCCTAGTTTATAGTTGGGGCTGAAGACTCCTACCCTAAAGCATGCTAATTATTTCATTGTTGTTAAGTCATTGGCAGCTACAGACATGTGTGCATGTGCACACATACACTCTCAGAGTGAAAAGGGGAAGTTTTTAACCAAAAATGAGGAACCATCACGAGCTAAGCTAACAACATTCTGGTAAACCATGGTGTTTGAACCTGATAGTTACCAGATAGTCTGATATATAGATTGATAAATGTGCAAACACTTACAATCCAGCAAACTTCAAATGCCTTCAAAATATCTACTTTTATGCTGTTTCTTTTTTCTCCTAACACCTACATGTCAATTTTAATGGAAGCCACAACTCTGAGTATTGATTCTTTCATCTTGTTTTGATTAAGATTCAGTCTGGCTATCCAGGAGGTGGAGCACAGAGGCAGATGAGGTAGGTAGGGGCAAAGAAAAAAAAATAGTATCTTGTCTAAAGTAATACACTGCTTATTGCCAAGATTTCATTAATTCAATAAATAAAAATACAGTAAGCTCCAACTTCAACAAGCTTGAATTTCCCTCCTAGCTGAGAAACCACAGCACCCTGATGGCTTCTAAATATGTCAACACATGACCTTCCCATCCCAACTCACCAGTGTGGAGAACATGATTTATGAGGTTGTCTGACCATTCTTGAAAGAGGTTGTAAATGTTTTTCTCTTATAATAAGTGTATTTCCTTCACTCGGTGGTAAATGATTCTAGGTTCTTAGAGAAAAGGGTGAATTTCTAGAAGAAAAAAAAATCTAAACTTGGAAGTGATCTGCAAACAGCTCTCTGTCACCTTCTAGTGTGTGAGCTAATTACTGGCCCTAAGTTGCCTAGTAAACAGTCTTTGTGTAAGAAGACTAAATTTCATCTCTGTTCCAAAACTCAGAGCCAGACAGGGAAAGGAAAAAAATGATGGTGTCTGTGGTGAAGCTGGCAGACCTGCCCGCTGGCTAGCTATTTGGAAAGGCTTTAGAAGCTATGTTAGGAGGCATGGTAATGTGTGTCATTTTTCATGACTGAAGTCCAAGAGTTTAGCAGGTTGAGAGTGTGGACTTGGATTTGACAGCGGAAAATACTGAAAAATGTGTGAGTTTTGCTCCCACTGCTTGGGCACTCACAGCGTCAGAGACTGGGGAAAAGGGCACTATTTCTTGGATTGCTGAATACAGCTGAATTTGGAGATGAGAAATCTGGTTCATCCAACTCTAAAGTGATTTTTATATAGAAAAAAACATGAGTTACTGTCATTGAAGATGTCATTCCTTTTAAAAATTGTTTATAGAGAATATATATATTCTATGAAAAGAATAAAATAAGTAAAAATAATGATATCTCTGACTTTAAGAAAGAACACAAAGAAGATCTAAAGGAAATAAATGACACGGTGCCTTTCCTTGGAGTTCTGTCTTTGTTCTCGTTGCTTGAAAATTTGTGTCGAAGGGGAACAGAGGTTATACGAGGTCCTCATAGCCAAGGAGCCTTAGCCCCAAGTAGTGGAACACACTAAAACTAGTGCAAGCCAGTAAGGCAGCAGTTCTCCTAAGGGATATCTCATGGGCTTTAACAAGCCACAGTGAAGTGATCCTTAAGGAAAATGAGAACCAGAAAACAAAGCCATGAAAACCAATGGCAACTGTTCTATCTGCCCTACTCTCTGGTCACTTGATTTACCTTCACATGGCAGTCTGCCTCTTTCCTCTTGTGCTGTAGACTGCCTTTCTGTCCTTATTCACCATCATCACTATAGATGCTCATTCCATGGTAATGTCTCCAGTTTTCACATCTTTGGCCTTTTAATTTTAGTAACCAGCCAAAATCATAGATCAGCTAAGTCTTACAGTCTTATCACATTTCACGTTGTAAGATAATATATTCTATTCATCTAACCTATAAGGTTCTCTCCATTTTACAGATAAAAAATTTGAGGACAAGAATTTAAGTGACTTTCCAAATTTACATAGTAAATAAGAGGTAGATTTGGGTTCCAAAGTCCTTGCTCTTAACCATGACTGCTTTGTTTCACATTCTCCATGCCGTTTGCCAGGAGAGAGAAAATAGTTGGCATCTCTTGGATTCGGTGGACATCCTACTGGAGTCCTCGTTTTGGGTTTTAGGGCAGCTGCAACTTGACCACGTGGCACAGCATGAATTTCAGGGCCCATTTCAGTGCTGATGAGGATTTGGGGGAAAGAGTTTGGACAGATAGTCTCAAATCTTCTACACTATTCAGTGAAAATGCTCATATTCTCTAAACCAAGTTACGGTACGGTATAGCAATTGAGATTGAAGGTCATTAAAATTTGTGAAGCAGAGAGGATTTTCCTGGACCTGATTATTTTCACTGAGGCAACTCCATATGTGAATGGTTGTTTTGATTCTTTTCTAGAATTCTCTAGAGATGAGGATTTTAAATTCCCCACATAGTAATTCAGTCAGGTTCTTGGAATCAGGGAGTTCTTTTCTCAGTCCAACTTAAATCCCTCTAATAGCAGCTGAAACTGATTTCTTTGTATTTCTTTCAGGGTAAACTATACCACAGAAAGGAACGTATGAGGATATTCTAAAGTTATTCTGTTCTTTGGCTGAGTTCACGCTGACTTAATTAGAAAATGTTATCAAAAGATTAATAACAAAGGCATAAAAATTCCTGGAATCATATCTCTGAAAAGTTTCATTAATTTATGTTCATATATATATATATATATATATATATATATATGAGGAAAGCATTACAAATCTGAGAAAACACTGGCTCTATAACAGAAATGATGGGGAAGATAAAACTGTGAACTAAGAAATAGGCATTTTTTGGTACATATTTCAGACCCTAACCCGATAAATGCCCTAATATATGGGCTATTGGTCCATGTGGAAATTTTGATGCATTCAACACTTTGCTAATATAAAATTCCATTGAATGGATATAATATTCAACCATGGTAAATGACTGAAGTAAAACAAAAAGTCAAACAAGATATGCTCATTTTGTTCTAAATTATCCAAAGACATTTTCAGCCCACTCTCTCCAACTGACTTACTCAGATTTTGCTGCTGATAATTGTCTCCACCATTTGAGTTCTCTTCTCTCCTCTACCACAGCCAAATAATTAACTGGGGGTTTATGCACAACCCCCATACACACATGCGCGCACACACACACACACACACACACACACACACACTTGCTTCTTGGCTCTGCTCTTTCTTCTCTGCCTTGGAATCTGAGTCTGGGTCACTTCTACTCCAAGTTTAATCCAGTACAATAAGCAGCCTCACAGTCACTTGAAGTTTTTTTCTCATTTTGCGGTGGTTTTGAATAGTCTTTATTTTCAACTTGATCAGGTTGCAAGTCAACCAGAAAATTAATAAAGCACACTTCTAGATGTGTCTTTGAGAGTATTTCCAGATACAATTTGCATACAGACCAGCAAACTGAGGCCGAAAACCCACACTGAATGTAAGCATCGCAATCTAGTAAGTTCAGGATCTGAATAAAATAAAGGCAAAAGGAAAAAAAATGTCCTCCAGCAGGAGCTTTTTCCTTCATGGCGCACATGCTTCCCAAAACAGCTGTGCAAGTCAGCTTGTATAGATAACTTCACATCTCTTTTTATTATGGACCTCTCATTATTTTGTACAACTAATGGAGGGTGCAACACAGTGGTCCTTCTATCATCTTAACTGGAAAAATTAAAGTAATGTCACACCTCTCCCTGTGATTTCACTCCAGCTCTGCTGAGAAACCTGATTTCCTTTCTAGTTATTCTTGTGAATCTCACTTGTCTTTTGAGTGACACCAGACATGGTTCAAAGGGATGCTATATGAATGAACACCATCTTCTATGTGAGGTAAGAAAAGTCGTCTATCAGAAATAAACCCATAATCTGCAAAGTACTGATGCCAGGTCCATTGTATTCCATACCTTCCATACCTATTTCACTATAGCACTACATCCTTAGCTAAATGTCCTACAGACCAAGTCAGTGGTTTTATTCATAGATAAGGCTGCACAAGTACACTCCATATGTATTACATTAATTCATTCAGCATATAGTGAGTTCATGTGCCAGCCACTGGCATTCTTGTATTCTTTCTCCCAGAATCTAAAGGAATTGCTGGAGATGGGGATTAGAAATATCAGGGGTACTTTAATGAAATATACTCAATGCTCTTGACCCTGCTCTCCTCCCAAAGATGCCCCCAAGAGTTGTCTGGTACCAGTGGTTTCTTTCAGGTATCTGCCTACTGGCCCCTTCAGTCCTCCTCTATTAGTCAATGTCTCTACCAGCATATCTCTCCTTTTTTATCCTGCTGAAATGTAGTGGTGGGATTTTTCCTTGTCTTCAATCCCTTCTATTCACAAGCAAAGTTCACCTTTTCCAGGACTTATTTTTCACAAAGTACATGCTTGAAGGAGGAAGTATTTGAGTAAATTTGCTATTAATTAAATTATGAGCATTTTTGCTTTGGCTGGGAAGAGGGTCCAAGCTACCAGGTGATTTTTGACTGAAGGAAGCCAGAGACCTAAAGAATTAACAGCATTTCTAACTACTTCCAAAGTCAGCCCTGAAAGAAAGTTTCAGTGTAGTGAACCATGAAGCAAGAAGGAGCTGGGACTCAAACAGCCTGTGTCATCTGCAAAGTGGATGCCTTGGATTAGTTTTAAATCTTAATCGATTTCCAGCCCAAAGTCTTTTTTGTCAGCAGTGGAGAAGCACTTTTCTTTAAGACCTTAAAGGCTTAGTGGGACCACATTTGTCTTGACTTTCATGTCACCAGACACAGTGGGATGGTGTAAGGGGATTTGGCTGCGCAGCTGGTGCCATCCTGTGTGTGCTGATGGTGCTCTGTGAAAGACGCAGTGTCTTGTGATGTAGGGAAGGACGTCATGAAGTAGACACCATTCAGGCAGCTGTGCAGAGTGGCACGCACAAAACTCAGGATGTGGATCAGAAGTCATAGATTCCCATCTCTGCTTTGTTCTTTCTGAGGCTGACCCGTCAAGGCATCTGTCCTCTGGGTCTCGGGTTGCTCATCTGGGGTAGCAGTATCCCAAACTCTTAAGTTTTCCTGAAAGCTCTTAGATTCTGGGATTCCTTAGATTTTACACTTAATCCAGTCTTTATGACTCTGGTTTCACCAGAAACTCCCTGTGAGTAACAGGGCCCAGCTGTGTGGTGCATGAATGAGAAACATCAAGTCAAACTCAGGGTACAGAGGAAGGCTGAGCCACACACACAGAGTGCCATCGGGCACATGATTTTTACATTTTTCAGGTCTTTCATAAAACAACTAATACACAGTGCTACTTAGTGTAAAAAATTGGAAATGATGAGCTCCATGCAGACTGAAGAGGCTACCCCCCAAAGATCCTCACATTACTGTATTTCAAGCACTGTACCTGTCATACAAAACAAATCTGTGGTCCAGGTTATACTCTAAGACAGCAAACTTAAGGCCCAATACCATGCCCAGATTTAGATAAAAATGCCTTTGTTGAGGATAACCCACTTGAACATCACCAACCAAGAAATTTTTCTCTTAGTAAAAAGTGGGTTCCCTTTTAACGAGATATTTTCCCAGGCATCCAAAAGCAGAAAGACAAATATAATAGAATAGGAAGAAAGGATCTGATCACCACCAGGCTCCAAGCACTGATCCCTATGTTGGTTCTGCTGCCCAATTCGAATCATTGTGTGCAGCCAAACTGATGCTCAACTGCCTTCTGAACTGTGTAGTCAGGGAGCTTAGGAGAGTCACAGTGCACTGTGACTTTACAGATGAGAGAACAGCAGGCAAGAAATGAGACTTCGTGCTAAGCCCCATTAACGTTTTAATAGAGCTTAAAGCAATGGTCTTCTTTGAAACTACTTTATTCATAATTGATCAATTGTCATTAGATATAGTTACACTCCATGGCATCTTATTAGAAGGAGCTTTTGAACCACCCCTCAACATTCATAGTAAATTCCCAACAGATGATGTCATAACAGGCTGTTACAATCCATAACATGTAGATAGCATTAAAGCAATGTGTGTGCCTTTTTGATACTAAGACATCTAACTTCATTATGAAATTTGCTATACAACCTGCTATAATGTGCTTAATAATTTTAAGTATTTATTCTTTAATATTGAAGTCATGCTGCCCCTGCGAAGCTTGTTACTTCTGCCACAAATGAGAATTACTATTAAACACTTCTGTAAGCTATTTCACCTTTTTTTTCTGTCCTCTTCTTCATCACTCTTTTTTGCTATGAAAAAAACAGATGTTCTAAAGCTATGTGTAACTAGAAACCAGCAATAATAGGTTCAAAAGCTGAAATCTAATATTCACAATAAGCCAATCCAAGGAGAAATGGCTCCACAGTGACCCTGCTCGTGAAGCAGGAACCCATGTGGTCATCAGTACTAGCAGAGGAGGTCGTCATTCATCAGGATTCTGTGAATTACAGTCCTCCATTCAGGCCTTTCCACTTTCTTGATGCAAAACACAAAATAAATATAAAATCTACCTTTACTGCATCACATTCCACTGACTTCACATTTGTCATGTAAGTCAGTCCTGTGACTTACGCAGATTCTGTGTTTGTGTAAGGTCTGAATTTCTGGATGTTGGTTTTACTTTTGCTCTATCACTGTAGCAAACATTAAATTTCCTTTTAAAAATTCTTCAAGTAGGAATCATTGCCATAGATAAGGATTTCCAGTTTTTAATAACATTTATAGATATCTATATGCAGACAAAGGGTAAAAATAAGACAAAAACTGATCTTCTCAAAAAGAAATCATACCATTCAGGTGATAGCAAGGACTTGAATAATGTGGGATATCAAAATTCAGACTTCTAGAGAATATGTATGTTTTGGGAAGAAATCAGATATTTTTCTAAGAGTTTTGATATAAACATGGCATGTGTGTTCTATCAGTTATACATTAATTCAATATAATAAGACTCTCTTAAAATGTGAACATTTCTTTTATGAGGCAAGCGTATGGATGATTTGTTTTGGCATACTTTTTATTACTTTAGTAAGTTTTAGAAGAATCTTTTCAATTCCATGATCAATTATTTTCATGTGTACTTATTAGGTATCGAATAGAACACTATCTATTTGGAAGTTATAACCAAATGCTGTCCCAACTCTCTTTATAGTCTCTCAGAGGAATGGCTATAGGTTTTGTGTTAGTTGGTTTTCCTGTTGCTAGGACACAATACCTGACACCCATGACTCAAAAGAGAGGCTTATTTAGTCCATGTCAGAAGGCTCCAAGGCAGGGTCGTTGTGACAGTAGAGCTTAGCAGACTAACGCATTTTAATTTATACTGGTAGGACAATTTCATGTGCTCCAGGAAGCAGAGCAGGTAGGCAGTACCAGAAAGGAAGTGATGAAAAAAGTGACACCACTATGACCCATGACATACACACTGAAGTGTGGCCCACCAATGCCCTGGTTGCTCCAAAGCCAATCAAGTTGAACCATCAAGCTTAACTGTCACAGGATCCCAGTGAGAATTTTCTTCAAATATCAGACTCTGTCTTACACCTCCCTTACCTTCATAGCCTCGTAGATCTTTCTTACTGTTTCTGTAATCTTTATCTGTTGGATGTCCAGTTTCTGTGACAAGCCTGTCTTTCCATCTGAAATCTTTCAATCTCTGCTACAACCCTACCTGACCTGAGTCCACAACTTCCACTTTCCAAATAGGTTCATATGGCAAAGCTACAGATGTGTAGCTCCTGTGGGGTGCAGTCTGCAGGTTTTCTTTGGAGGGAACACTTACTTTCCACTCTAGTAAATCCATGGGTGAAAGATTCCTCATCATAGGCAAACTCTGGTAGCTTTCTTCCATCCTGCATTCACTAACCACCCCACATGTATTTCCCAATGAATGGTAAATGAAGTTATCTTGAGCTAGAAAGAAAAAAATGGATGTTCTTGGCTCAGACCCTTGCTCTCTCCTCTTCATTCAACCGCATGCAGAAGGATATGTCTGTTTGTGGACCCTGACCCCACAGTTCAGTGGGATAGGTCAGATTTAGTGCAGTGAATGGTATTACAAGACCATTGGACCTTAAATCCAGGCCACACTCTTTGAGTCAACTTTTACCAAACTTGTCTGTAGATGATTGTCACTTAGTTCTGAAAAGAAAAAGGGTGCCATTCTTTGAGTTCCTTAAAACCCTGGTGCTTTGATACATACCACTTTATACATGGTACCTGCACCTCTCGTTCAATCTGTACAACAGACTCTCTTGCAGCATTTACTTGGAGACAATTTTCCTAAAACAGATTCAATTGATCCTGGGAGTTCTTACTGGTGATCTGCCATCCAATCCAGTATCTTGCTGGAGAAATGTTTCTTTTTGAACACAAGTAGGCTAACAGTAATCTGATTAAATCCTTATATTATGACATATCTAGATATCTTCTCAAAGTCTCATATGCCTCATAGGTGGGGGTTTTGGAAGTGGCTGGATCATGGGTGTGGTACTGGATTATGGGTGTGTGATAGTAGATTAGTCTGCTGATTGGTTAAGCATACCTCTGGGTGTAGATAATGTACTTAATAAAGAGCCAAGACCTATTTTGAGTGTTGGTGGCACCAACAAATAGGCTTGTAGCTTGGATGAGATTACAAAAATAAAAGGAAAGGAAAGGAAAGGAAAGGAAAGGAAAGGAAAGGAAAGGAAAGGAAAGGAAAGTCTTTCTGCAGCTTACCTGCCATGCCATGGACTGTTTTTCCTCTCCCATACCCTTTGGCCATACTGTCCTACCTTGGAGCCAGCTGACTACAGTCTAAAACTTCTACAAATAGTAAGCTAAAATAAACCTTTGTTCCTTTAACTTGTGACCATTTTGTCTCAGCAACTAAAAAGTAGCTAAGTTACTTTACTAATTTAATGTTAGGAAGTAAAATTACACCTTCTCTTTTGGAATTCTTTGCATTGGTTTTAATGGAATACTATATGAAATATTAGCTAATCCAAAGTAACAAGTGGTAATGAA